>CAXKVI010000001.1:6023350-6095850 GCA_964058755.1 Campiglossa producta | reverse complement strand
ATTCAATAGGCTGAGGTAGATATTTGAAGCTCTTTTTCAAAGAGCGCAATCTAAGCTAGGAATTTTGGTAATATTCTTAGTTCAAATAAACTAACTTTTAAAGAACCCTTTCAGAAAAAGAATTTTACTATAATCTTTTACATTGAAATTACAACCCATACGTCTAGCGCCATTCTTGGTTTCTTACCAAATTATACATCTCAACTATAAAACTTTGGTGCATAAGAAAACGCTAGAAATTTTTATTTTGAAAGCACAAATCAGAGCAAAGAAATAAACAAACATAAGAACGAAGTAATGCCATGTTCTGTCGATAGAATCCAAACAAATGCGTGCAGCGGTCATAAATCGACAGCGTACAACAAATCGAGGCAGTTATGATAATAATAAAGCCAACATTTTCTTGATTTATGTAACAAGAACGAAAGAAGGCGGTAAAATGCAACACAACAAAATGCGCCAAGATTCTAATATAGCAATGTAAAATTAATACGCGCGCGCTCTTAAGTGAAAAGCAAATAGTAATTTCGGCGCGCAATAAACCGCAAATTGCGCTATTTCTCATCGGGCTAAAAGTAAGCGCTGGCGCGCGTGAACGCGTTTGAGGCGTGCCAATGTGAAGATTCTGCTATTGAGCGCTATGTTTGCATATAGCATGTCTGCGGTCAATATTTCTTGCCAATTTGCTGATTTTATTGGCAGCGCGCCGCTTAAGGCAACCGCTGCGTAAATTGCATGTGAAAGCGCGCGAGGCGCGTTGGTCTGCTGCTACTTTGCTGGCTTATTGCACGCGCTTAATGGGTTTTTTCTTAATTTTCGATTGCTTTTGATTATCAAATGTGATCAGCGCGCAATCATCACCACATTGCGCAGCAATTGATTTCAACGATTTTTAAATAAGTGTGCGTATTAACACATGTATGTGATTGCCCGTCTTTATACATTCAATTAAACGCGCACATATAGCGCGCGCGCGGTAAGCGATACCTGTAGCGCGGCAAAAAAAATCATTTTAGTTTAGAGTTGAACTGCCGCTAGCTATTGGCATCAAATTTAACAAAACTGGCAGACGGCATGCGATCGCGCGCTGTTGGCGTTGATTGCTACAATTGCAAACCTCTGCAATTGAATCTGCCTAATAAAAATTTAGAGCGCATGCACGGGTATTAAAAATTAAAATACATTAAACAAGCATAAAGAAAACGTCTAATATGAGCAGTTAAATTATGTTTTTTTAGAAGTCGTTTGTAGTTTAGCTCTGATTTTCCAGCAGCAGTGTGTTGCACGCATTTTAGCATGCACCATTCTGCGCGCAACACGCGGCACGCAATAATTGTGCAACTATTTCGAGTTGATATCAAATGCGCGATAGGCGCGACAAGCGCGCTGTCTCCGCGCTGTCATCTGTGTGAGCGCTGTATGTTCTACTACTTTATTTTTATTTTGCTTCGCGCATCTGAACCCGCACGTGTAACATTCGCATAATAATTTGCGTGCGTCAACATTTTTTTGTGCCGGCTGCCGTTTGTTGAGTCATCATGTTTCGCTTGTAAATGTCGGTGTTGGTGCTTCAAAAATATTTTTATTTTTTTCTACATTTTTTATCTCAATGAAATTGCTTTTGCTTTGTCTTTATGTCGTTTCGGTCTTTTGTGGCTTTGTTGAAATACGAGCGTCGAAAATTAGTCGCGTGGGCGGTTAAGTGGTTTTTTGTATAAGTGAAGCGCGCTGACAGAATTGGAAGTAGCAGTGGGTATTAAGCTATTAAGTGTCATGGCATTGTCTGCATTGTTGTGCTTTAAAATTGTTCTAAAGCTGTGAGGTGTGGCAAAGATAATAACAGGCTAAAGTGAGAAGCAATACGAGAACGCTTTAGCTATGTTGCAACTTACGCAATTTTATATGCATTCATAATTTACGCACAAATTACCAGTACACTGAGAAGTTTCGCCTTGTGGAATCTGTACGTAATTATTAATGAAACTACTTATTTCGCTTATTTCAAACCACGAACAAAATCAGGAACAAATTGGCAAAGCTTCAAGTAGCTTGCGTAGCATACTTTTAGGTGCAAGTAAACAAAAAGCTCAGAGCACACTTTGTACTAATATATGTAGTTATCAAAGTCTATCCCGCTAAAAGTCTGTTAAGTCTAAAATTACGTTATACTATGTAACCTTTTACACTCGATAGCTTAAAGCTCTCACATTTAAGAAAAAAATTTTCATTGAAGAAGCTTTAGCAAAAGCCTTTGTTATCTGAAGCTAGCCTAATTCTCTGAGTCTCCATATAAACCTTTGCGAGTTTAGTTTTTAGTGTAAGCTTAAAATTATAAAAGAGCTCATCCTGAAGTTTACTAGAACCAACATACGGCCTGAAATATTGTACGTTTTTGCTCTGAACTATCACTGAAAAACTGGCCCTGAAAAATTGGAAACGAAAGCTTTTAGCTGTCAAGCTTTTAGTTTTTAGAAATAAAAGCCCATCCTAAAGCTTTACAGATTCAACGTGCTGACGTGGTATCCTACCGTTTTACTCTTAACTTGAAATTAGAAAAGCTCATTGCGGGCGTAATAATAATTCCAACGACTTAAACTTACTTTTAATTGTGTTATTTCCTTAGTTGTTAAGCGTTCTACACAGTAAGTTTTATATTTTTCCAAATGAAATCGTTACCTGAAAAAGATAAAAAAGTATTATTAAAACTTTTGAAAAGCTTAGTTCTAGAAAAAAAAATATTGGAAGCTCATCAAAGTGTTTATCGCTTAAAAACTGTGCCTCAAAGTTTAAAATCTCACAAAAAATTAAAAGCTTTCACATAAATTTTGCAAGTTTATTGATTTTTTTAACTTGCATATTCGTCTACATGAGATCCGTTTTTAGCTTTATTAGTTCATATTAATCTGATATAAAAAAATTAAAAATTCATCCAAACTTTTCAGTGAAAGCTCACAAAAGTTCTAAATCTCATAAAATTTTTCAAACTCTCAAAGAGGTATAGAAGTTTAGAATACTTAAAAGTTAAAAGATAGCTTAAAAGCTCTTTAAATTAAAAAAGCAAACACTAGATTTTAATATCACAAGTTTAATAAAACTCTAAAGAAAATCCAAAGGATAAACTTTACACCATACAAACAAACAAAAATCGAATATACTTCTATATTTTCCTGAGTCAAAGCTCGCGAAAGCTTAAAAGCTCACAATAGTTAAAAATATCACATAAGTTTAGACATTACACTAGCTTTAAAAGTCGGAAATGCCCAAAAGCTTACGAAAGCTCAATAGCTGGGAAAATATTAAACTTCAAAAGCAGTGACGCTCAAAGCTGCGCCCTACGAGAAACGATTATTCTTACACTGCAGAAAATTGTTTAGGGGCAAATTTTGCTTAGGGGCAGTCATTCCTAGAAAACGTCTTGAAATAATGTTAGGATGTTCCTATTTATCAAATGAAACTGAAAGCTTTTACTAAAAACTATTTATAAAAAATATTTTTTTTTTGAAAATCGGTTAGGAACTAGATAGCGGAGCTCTGAAAAAATGCAGGGCCTTTGAACTCAAACTGTAATTTTCAGACTGGTTTGTTCTATATGTCTCATGACATAGTCTAAATCATTTCCATCAGACAAAGGTCTCATGTGTTAATACGCAAAAAGTACTTGGGAGTCAGTTGCATTTACAGAGACTATCTTTGCTCCTACAACTTTTTTAATTCACAGCATGGCACTTTCGGAAAAAAGCAGCAGCACATCAGATGACAACCCGATTTATTTTGAATTTATTGCGTTTATTGCTCATAAATATTCACAAATTTTTGCGGAGACAATTGATTCTTAATTCGCGTAGAACAATGTAATGACTTTTCATAAAAATAAAAAAAAATTAAAAATTTACGCCTGCACACCAAATGTGACCTAAAATTCAAGATGAATGCATAAAAAACTTTAAGAGAAAAATGCCAAACTAAAGCAATGAAAATAAATTATAGCCATGTGCGCATTGTAACTTTCGCAGCTAAACGCTGATTGCTACTCGCATTTGGAATCGAATTTCGCTAAAAATGCGGAAGTTATACGCTTTCAACGCTGATAAATAAAGTTAATGACTCAATTTGTAATAAAAAATGTCTGCAATTACATAAATTCATATACACTACATATGCGCGCTGACAGAAGAAAGTGCTCAACCCTTTGCTTTAATATTTTTCTTAGGGATATAGTCAATGAGCAGCACTTGTGTCAGTTGAGATTTATGTCATATTTTGCAAGCGTAGGTTGTGTGCATTGTGTAAGTGGCTCTGCGCCATCGAAAGCTCACTTGCTTGCGCTTTGGGTTCGTCAATATATTTGCATATCTCGTCTTAATTAGACAAAACAGTCTTGCAAGTGTCACACTTTTGTAACTTAATGTGCTTTTTTAGGTTCGATTTCCTGTTTGTCCTTTCTCCGCGAAGAATGACATAATTTAATGCTTCGTTCAAGTCCACTTGAATTTCAATTGAGGATGCAATATTTCATGTAATTACGTAAATTTCACATTTATTTTTGTTGACAGTTGTTAAGTATGGTGCAAAATTTTGAAGCTTGTTTATTCTGACAACAGAAAATAAAGAATTCAGAAGCAGTTAGCTTCATCCATAGAGTTCGCCCAGTGCTCTGCAAGAAGTTTGAAATTAAACCACGAAAGCGGTCTTAATAATTTTACTTAAATGCTTCATATTCAACAATATTAACCTACCATAGTAGAAAAAACTGTTATCTTATTTTAAATCTTTCTAATTTTATTTTATTTTATTTTATTTTATTTTTTTTTATTTTATTTTATTTTATTTTATTTTATTTTATTTTATTTTATTTTATTTTATTTTATTTTATTTTATTTTATTTTATTTTATTTTATTTTATTTTATTTTATTTTATTTTATTTTATTTTATTTTATTTTATTTTATTTTATTTTATTTTATTTTATTTTATTTTATTTTATTTTATTTTATTTTATTTTATTTTATTTTATTTTATTTTATTTTATTTTATTTTATTTTATTTTATTTTATTTTATTTTATTTTATTTTATTTTATTTTATTTTATTTTATTTTATTTTATTTTATTTTATTTTATTTTATTTTATTTTATTTTATTTTATTTTATTTTATTTTATTTTATTTTATTTTATTTTATTTTATTTGATTTTATTTTATTTTATTTTATTTGATTTTATTTTATTTTATTTTATTTTATTTTATTTTATTTTATTTTATTTTATTTTATTTTATTTGATTTGATTTTATTTTATTTTATTTTATTTTATTTTATTTTATTTTATTTTATTTTATTTTATTTTATTTTATTTTATTTTATTTTATTTTATTTTATTTTATTTTATTTTATTTTATTTTATTTTATTTTATTTTATTTTATTTTATTTTATTTTATTTTATTTTATTTTATTTTATTTTATTTTATTTTATTTTATTTTATTTTATTTTATTTTATTTTATTTTATTTTATTTTATTTTATTTTATTTTATTTTATTTTATTTTATTTTATTTTATTTTATTTTATTTTATTTTATTTTATTTTATTTTATTTTATTTTATTTTATTTTATTTTATTTTATTTTATTTTATTTTATTTTATTTTATTTTATTTTATTTTATTTTATTTTATTTTATTTTATTTTATTTTATTTTATTTTATTTTATTTTATTTTATTTTATTTTATTTTATTTTATTTTATTTTATTTTATTTTATTTTATTTTATTTTATTTTATTTTATTTTATTTTATTTTATTTTATTTTATTTTATTTTATTTTATTTTATTTTATTTTATTTTATTTTATTTTATTTTATTTTATTTTATTTTATTTTATTTTACTTCATTTTATTTGAAGAATCTACTCCACTTAAGTGAAAGTCATTGTCTCCTCAAATAGCAATAAAGAAATAATTTTTCATTTAAGATAAACTTTTGACCAAGTGATCTCCTTCACTTGTCAATGTAGCCAATACAACAAAAGTAACATTACAGCAAAACCGCAGCTTCGATTAAAATCAATTTCAACAAACTATGTAAGTAGCGTAAGTGCTGCTGTCGCATGCTCACTATCTCGCATATCCATCTGTAACTACTCGCTCAATTAACGAGTTGCAACAACATGTTGCAGTCTTTTTAAATAATTTTAATTGAAGTGAAAGAATTTCACAAGTTTCAATGTATGGGATAAGTGGGGATGTAACAGCTATGCAGATTCTCAGAAGTCGAAATAAACAAGTGAGGAAGAAAAAATCAGTTGATTTACAAGATAAAGTGGAAAGCACATCTTCTTCAATTGCTGAGTTGCATTAAATTGTTTGCGGTCCAACAAAAAGCTGAGATTTTGAGGAGCTATTCATATACTGTTGTATCCTTGTACGCTTGTACATTGGACTGTATTGAAAAGAACGTTGGTCCCCTACCAAGCCTAAACTTTATCCATCAGTGCTTAAATAGTTAAAAGTCTCGACTAAGAGTTTATGTCTCGCAACCCTTCGTTATTTTCTCCGACTTTTGCTTTCAGTTGTCCACTTTAACAGTAAGCATAACGGTAATTGTCAACTGTCAACTGTCAGTGTCACTTTTAATTAGTTTGTTTACTTTTCAACAATCAGTCTTTAAATGAGTAGCATTCGTGGCTTTAAAAATGCTGCTGCTGCGTTCTTTGTTCACATCGTTGTTTAGCTAGCGCTAGTTTCGTAGACTGCACAACTGACAGACTGAGTGACGTGTGGTACTTTTGCATATCTGTCATATGTTTTTAATCAATTTTTAATATATTTAAAAAAAAAAAATATGTATAGGCAGGCATAAATATTCTTTCCTATCAATTGAACTCTTTAATAGTTTTTACAAGTACAAAGTAATGGCGACAACCTTAAAAGTTTCCATCTCTTGCTGGAACAATTGATACGTTTTTTGTTTGTGTTGTTCATTTTTTGCTCTCACTTTATAGTTTCATTTTTTATATTGATAACAAAGTAGAGGCCATTGACCGAGCGACCGCGCAACACCACTTTTCTATAAATAATTGTACTATGAACCATCCGCTTATCTTGCTTTGTTCTGTAGCCTCTTTTTGGTTTAGCAGCTGATCAGTGATGTTCAGTTTAGTACTCGAATGCAGTTATGTATGTATTTCAGCCTTCAGAGTGCTCTTGATTATTTTTGTAAATACTTTCCCTGTTTTCTGTTAGAGATCTAGAAAAGGGGGTTCCTTCAAATTTTTCCAGACTACGAGTTGCAAATACTGTGTTCTAGAATAAACAACTGCAAAAGTTGTAGGTATATCTCATTTGTCCACTACCACTACAAAAGCAACATTTAACCCTCCACTGTGTCGTGTACTACTTAAAAAAAAAATTACAGTTACATGATAACGAAAAATTAGTTACAAGACACAAACTAATCAAAACCTCGAATACCAAATGAAAATAATAGAGATACAATAGATAAACAGCGATTTATCAGCAACAAAAACTAATTCACTGGGTTATGGTGCCTTTCACAACTCGCCACTCATTTTTGTTTAATCTATTTTTGGTAAAGAATTAAAACCACAAAATTGTAGCGAGAATTTGGTAAAAAAAATAAAACTTACATATAACACGGTAGGCCTTATACCGCAGCGCACAAACAAACAGCAGCAAACGTAAATATATTTAATGTAAATAACCACTAAAAAATGGCTTTCAAACGGAAAGGTGAATGTAAATAAAGATATACAGCGGTTTGTTGTTTTGTTTAAGTTAAGTACTAGAAATGTATACAATTAAGAAAAATATGAAACACAATTTAGGTCAATCTGAAAAATATTTATCGATAGCGATTAAGTGGCTATGATAACAAATTAAATGAAAGGCATTGTGTGTTGTTTGTAGAACAGTGAGTGGAAGTTGAGAGTTTTAGAAAAAAGCAGGGTTCGTAATTATTCATTTATGAACATTCAAATACGTTCTCTTGCATTCGAATTCACGAACATGAACATTATTTATTTTATTTTTATTTATTTAAGAATTCTATGAACAGGAAAAGTCCCAAACACAATTCAGTAAGAGTCCCTAAAGCTACGTTTACACTGCACCAAATGCGTCACTTTTGGCCAAGTTTTTTCGAAGACGTTCATCCGCAGATTGAATTTGATCACCAAATTAGATCAAATTAAATTAATTTCATCTAATTTGGCAAATAAATTCATTCTGCGGACAAACATTCTCGAAATAACCACTAAAAATGGCTTTCAGGGCATTTGGTGCAGTGTAAATGTATCATAAATGATCTCGAAAAAGTCCCAAAGTGATCCCAAAACAATTCAAAAATAATCCCGGAAAATCACATAAACAATCCCAAAATGATCCCGAAATGATTCAAAAATAATCTCGAAAAAGTCCCAAAATAACCCCGAAAAGTCCCCAAAACCCTGAAAATCCTCTAAAATTATCTTTAACTACTCGCTCAATTAACGAGTTGCAACAACATATTTCAGTCTTTTTAAATAACTTTAATTGAAGTGAAAGAATTTCAAAAGTTTTCATGTATGGGGGTGAGTGGGGATGTAACAGCTATGCAGATTCTCAAAAGTAAAAATAAACAAGTGAGGAAGAAAAAATCAGTTGATTTACAAGATAAAGTGGAATGCACATCTTCTTCAATTGCTGGGTTGCATTAAATTATTTGCGGTCCAGCAAAAAGCTAAGATTTTAAAGAGCTAATCCTACACCGTCTATCCTTGTACGCTTGTACGCTTGAACTTTACTGAAAAAACGTTTCAGTGAAACTCTCAAAATGATCCCGAAAAGTTGCAAAGTGATTCCAAAGTGATTCAAAAATAATCCCATCCCTAAAAATTCCAAAAACAGTCCAAAAATAATATCGAAAAATCCAAAAAAACAATCCCGAAAAAATCCCAAAATAACCCCGAAAAGCATTCCGAAAAAGTCCCGAAAACAATCCCGAAAAGACTTGAAACCAATTCCAGAATGATTCCGAGAATAAATCCAAAATGGTCCCGAAAAATTATCGAAATGGTCCCTAAAAAGTTCCTTCATATCCCCCAATAAAACCCAGAAGTGCCGTCAAAAATTTCTGGTTCAAATTACTGTGGTAATAAGACCCCGCAATAGCATTTTTCAAAATTTCGAGAATGCATTTGTGAATGATTTGCGAATGCATGGACATTTTTATGCGTTCTTATTCACGAAGGCGATTTCCGATCCCTGGAAATGAATAAAGACTTTTTTGAATTAGAAATTTTTATATTTTATTTAAGTTTATTTTAATTTAATTTTTTATTTTATAAATTTATTATATTATATTACTGGTTTTATTTTATTTATTTTGTTTTATTTTATTTTATTTTATTTTATTTTATTTTATTTTATTTTATTTTATTTTATTTTATTTTATTTTATTTTATTTTATTTTATTTTATTTTATTTTATTTTATTTTATTTTATTTTATTTTATTTTATTTTATTTTATTTTATTTTATTTTATTTTATTTTATTTTATTTTATTTTATTTTATTTTATTTTATTTTATTTTATTTTATTTTATTTTATTTTATTTTATTTTATTTTATTTTATTTTATTTTATTTTATTTTATTTTATTTTATTTTATTTTATTTTATTTTATTTTATTTTATTTTATTTTATTTTATTTTATTTTATTTTATTTTATTTTATTTTATTTTATTTTATTTTATTTTATTTTATTTTATTTTATTTTATTTTATTTTATTTTATTTTGTTCTATTTTATTTTACTTTACTGAATTCAGTTTTCCAGTTTTTAAAACGTAATTTAATTAAAAGAAAGTAGTAGAGCACTTAACTTAAAAGCTCAGTAAAAATCAAACTCATATAAAAGAATAAAATCATATGTATGTAGGCGCATATGTGCCGCAAACTGATGACGTAATAAAACCACAACAAGCAAAACAAGCAAAGAGCCTAAAAAGAAAAAAAAATTGCAAAACAATAACCACAACAACTACAGCCAACCAAACAACATCATAAACAACTACAATGTTTTTGGAGATGCCACAGCTGCACAGCTGTTTAGCAGATGTTGCACTCACAGGCACAAACATACATAAATCAGAGGACAAATATGATGAAATACTTAGGTGTCTGATATTGCTGAAAACATACTTATAATTATGTATGGATGAACATACAAAGATTCGAAAGAAGTTGAGAACTTCTGATTCTCAGCTACGCTGGTATATTATTCGATCATGAATGTATATAAAGTTCTTTCTAAAAGTATGGTACAAGTTTCCACCGTAAGTCGATTTTGATATATTTTATTTAGGAGCTTTTTTTTTGTTAGAATATTTTTAATATTTCTTACAAAATAAATTTCTAACAATTTAAAAACTTGCATAAAAATCTGCATGTGTGTTCCCAACACATACTCAGCCAGGTGTATATCCAAATGTTACTTTGCAGCTTGTGTTTTTTCGACTTCTCGCTAAGCATCAGCATCAATCAACAATTCTGCACAGCAACAGGTTTTGTTTATGTTTTGGTTGCTTTTTTTATATTCATTTCATTTCTGCACAGCAAACAGCGGTCAGCTGTTCATGCCACATGAATGTTGCAATACGGCCACTCGCTGCTGGATTACCGGTGTTTGGTGTGGCATTGCGCATAAATTTGCTGCAGGGATTTTTTCACTTGCAATTTTTATGGTTGAAAGAAGTAAAAGTGCATGCCACACATAGACAAGTGTTAGTTGATTTGATTTTCTGTGTGTGTGTGTGTGTGTGCTCTTGCATTTGCAGCTACGCTTCAACACACCTCACTGACTTGCGGCAATTCGTAAATCTATTATTCTTAACGCTTCGTTGATTATTTAAGACACTTTCGCTTGTGTGTGCAGGTTGTGTTAATGGATTGTTGTTGTTGCACTTTTAACGCCTTTCAAATGTTTTGGTAGTTAAGTTTTAATGGTGAATTTAATTTAATTTTTAGTGTTAGAGTTGTTTATTCTTTTTTTGCATCTCATTTTGGTTAGCACTAAAAAATAGTTCAAGAGCTCGCTGGCAAAAAGTGCGCCTGAAGTGTTTGGTAATTTGACTTTACATTAATCACTCTAAATCTAATTACGCCATAGACTTCAAAAAATAGTGCGGTGAAATACTTAACTTATCGAAATTCGTTTTCGAGTTCGTTGCTTAAGTCTTTTGTTCGAGAGAACACTTTTTTTCAAGAAGGGAAAATGTGTACCTATGTATATTTTCACACAGATTTCTAATCTCCACTTTTTTGCAACTACCCGCCCTCACTAAAAGGAAAATATTTGGTACACTTTTAAACATTTTGTATCAAAAAAAACTTACTTTTTGGAAAAAGTATGTATAAAAGATAAAAAAAAAAAAAAACTTATGGCGGCGATATACGAACAGGTTATCATAACCTCTAACGAGATTTTTAGCCGAGCTTCTCTTTCCAACTTGTGGTGTGTTGCTTTTGAGTTTTTCCTACAAGTTGGCGGGACCTACAGTTTTTTGCCGACTCCGAACGGCACTTGCAAAGCAAATGAATTTTTTGCTGAGAACCTTCTCATGGCAGAAATACACCCGGAGAGTTTGTCAAACTACTTCCGAGGGGCGACCCCGTTTAGAAAAATCGTTTTTTCTAAATAATTTTTGATATTACTTTTGCCGGGCATCGAACCGCCACGACTTGGTGTAGAAGGCCGAACACTTAACCGCTACACCACGGCGGCCGCCTAATAAAAGATAAAGATTTTTGAAATTTTCATCTCCATATATCCCCATCTCTGATCACCACACTCCATTGCCTAAAAAAGACAGTGATGGTATAGTTGGTTTTGAAAAGTTCGTTTCTAAAACAATTTCGAGTTCGTCGCTTAAGTCTTTTGTATATAAAATCACTTGTTTTCAAGAAGAGTTATTTTATATCCAGTAATTCACAAAGATCCTGAATCCAGCTATTTTCATGCACTACTTTGCAATTATTCCGACTCATTCAGGCTTTAGTGGAATATAATTTTTATAAAATTTTTAATAATTAAAAACTTAAAAAAAAAATTTTATTAAAATAAATTCTGCTGTCGCTTTCATACATCCCTTTCTCTCATTTTTACCAAATCCGTATTACAACCCCACTTGCAATCGCACCATTTTTGGCAGACTTGTCTGCTGCGAATGTCGTCTAGGCGTCGTCACTTTTAGTTTATTTATTTTTAAATTCGCATTCCAATTTTTTTTTTTTTTTATTAATAAAAGTTACACATTTGGTTTTATTATGCAACCGGTTTGTTGTGTTTTGTGCATGCGCAATGTTGTTTGACCTTTCTGTGTGGTGATTAACGAGGCAGCGTGAAAAACTGGCTTTTAGTTTGAGTCATCAGACGCTTACAGAGAAGACAAGAGCTTTATGGCAAAACGGCGTTAAAAAAACAATTGTTAAAATTTCTGAAAAGCTATTTAAATTGGGTTTCCATTGAAAAAAGTTGAAAATAATTTTCTGGTGAAAAGAAATTGCGCGAAGAAAGACCAACAATACTTGAAGTAAAACCCAAAATAAATTGGACCAACCATTACGGTACAACAAGAGCCTTGTCAGGTGCACCTATGATGTACTAAAAATTGTTTTTAAAAAAGCTAGACATTTTTTTAAAGATTTCCTCTGGAAAATAATAGTTTTTATTGGTTCTAACGAAGAAGATATATGACTACACGAATATCTTGGCACAAAGTAATCTATTTTTCATTGCTTTTGTGAGACATTTGACATAATGCGTGCCCTAGTGAATAATGGCTACAAGCCAAAAGGCTGCACAAAAAATTTGTGTTTTTTTTTTTTAACTATCACCTAAAAAGACATGTACATATGTTTCTGAAAAATCATTTTGAATAACTGCTAACACTTTGACCAATTAATAGCCAACAAGATTAGAAAATGAGCACGTAAAATATTTCAAAGCCCATCATTAGCGATAAACTAAGTTCAAGGTTCCACTAATAGCTTTTAAGTGATGTAAAAAGCAATAACAATGCAAATACAAACGAAGCAATCATGAACTTGACGGCTTTTTATGCAAGTTACGTAACTAATAACTTTGTCCAAATGACATAACTTTCGCATAATAACCAAAGAGTGATTTATGCGGTGGTTACTAGAAAATACAAACAAAACAAGTAAGGAAAGCTGTCTTCGGCTGTGCCGAAGGCTAAATACCTTTCATGAATAAGCGTCACGATTTTCACTGTTTGATCCCCAGTACAGCCTGTGTGAATTTAACTTTAGCTCATACCGAAATTATCGGCGCTATCGATTATATGGGGACGATGTGTTATATTGGTCCAATCTCATTGATTTTTAACATCGACATTCCACATTCTAAAATAGCAACATTTACGAAATTTCACGTTCCTACCGATATAATTACAGGAGTTATCTACCAAAATCCGTTTATCGGAACAATGGATTGTATGGGGGCTATGTGAAATATTTATCCCATTTCAATGATTTTCAACATCGATATTTTACATATAAAAATAGCGATGCTTCCAAAATTTCGCGTTCCTATGTGTTTAATTACAGGACTTATAGCCCAAAATCCGCTTATCGGAATAATCGATTGTATGGGAGCTATGTGAAATATTTATGCCATCTCAATGATTTTCAACATCGATATTTCGCATATAAAAATAGCGATACTTCCAAAATTTCACGTTCCTACCTATATAATTACAGGAGTTATCTACCAAAATCCGTTTATCGGAACAATCGATTGTATGGGGGCTATGTGAAATATTTATCCAATCTCGATGATTTTCAACATCGATATTTCATATATAAAAATAGCAATACGTCCAAAATTTCACGTTCCTACGTGTTTAATTACAGGAGTTATAGCCCAAAATCCGTTTATCGGAATAATCGATTGTATGGGAGCTATGTGAAATATTTATCCCATCTCTATGAGTTTCAACATCGATATTTCACATATAAAAATAGCAATACTTACAAAATTTCACGTTCCTACGTGTTTAATTACAGGAGTTATAGCCCAAAATCCGTTTATCGGAATAATCGATTGTATGGGAGCTATGTGAAATATATATCCCATCTCTATGATTTTCAGCATCGATATTTCACATATCAAAATAGCAACACTTATAAAATTTCAAGTTCCTTCGTGTTTAATTACAGGAGTTATAGCCCAAAATCCGTTTATCGGAATAATCGGTTGTATGGGAGCTATATGTTATATTGGTCCGATCTTGCTGGTTCCGACAAATGATTCCTATATTGGAAAATGGTGGCCGCATACCAAATTTCAGCCAAATATCTCAAAAACTGAGGGACTAGTTTGCGTTCAAACAGACAGACAGACAGACAGACAGACAGACAGACGGACAGACGGACAGACGGACAGACGGACAGACGGACAGACGGACATGGCTAAATCAACTCATCTCGTCATCCTGATCATTTCGGTATACTTATTGATGGGTCTATCTCTTCTTCTTCTGATATTTACAAACATCGGACCAAAGTTATAATACCATTTCATGTTCATGAAAGGTATAAAAATCTATAGCTACATATGATGAGTATATGCAGGCATGCGAGCGGCGGAATAGGTGTTAAATACTGTGTGGGCATGAGTGAACTTTTGGTACACGTGCACTCTGTAAAAAACTAAAATTTGAAATAGAAGACAAAAGGTGCTGGGGAGAGAAATAGGCGCTGCTTCTCGACACACATGCCCAATCACATTTCTATTCACATCTCACACGTCCGTTTTTTATAGGGTGTTTCAAATAACCCACACTATTAAAACCGCACTACCTCGCAATTGGTTTGAAAAGGACAGAGTTGAGAAATCAGTTGAAGAACGCCTAATCAATTGTTTATTTTATTTTATTTTATTTTATTTTATTTTATTTTATTTTATTTTATTTTATTTTATTTTATTTTATTTTATTTTATTTTATTTTATTTTATTTTATTTTATTTTATTTTATCTTATTTTATTTTATTTTATTTTATTTTATTTTATTTTATTTTATTTTATTTTATTTTATTTTATTTTATTTTATTTTATTTTTATTTTTTTTGTTATATTTTATTTTATTTTATTTTATTTTATTTTGTTTTATTTTATTTTATTTTATTTTATTTTATTTTATTTTATTTTATTTTATTTTATTTTATTTTATTTTATTTTATTTTATTTTATTTTATTTTATTTTATTTTATTTTATTTTATTTTATTTTATTTTATTTTATTTTATTTTATTTTATTTTATTTTATTTTATTTTATTTTATTTTATTTTATTTTATTTTATTTTATTTTATTTTATTTTATTTTATTTTATTTTATTTTATTTTATTTTATTTTATTTTATTTTATTTTATTTTATTTTATTTTATTTTATTTTATTTTATTTTATTTTATTTTATTTTATTTTATTTTATTTTATTTTATTTTATTTTATTTTCAATTAATTTTTTCTTATTTTTTTAATTTCTGTTTTTTTATTTTTTTTTTTCATTTCTATTTTTTATTTTTTTTTTTATTTCTTTTTATTTTTTGTTTATTTCATTATTTTTTTGTTTTAGTTATTTTGTTTTATTTAGTTTTATCTAATTTTTTTTAAGTTTAATTTAATATAATTCATCTAATTTATTTTGATTTTATTAAAGTAATTTTTTTAATATTTATTTGTTTTAAAATCGCCAACAAAATTTGGAATACCCTTTACAAACGCGCCCATTCGATTTTTACTGTAAACTGTGAATTCGGGGCTACATGAATTCAGTCAAGCAAGTAGCAAAGATCAAAGCGAGCAGCAAACTGCCCATGCGGTGATATGACGACGCAGAGCTGCTACACCACCACCACCGCTTCGACTACCACACAGTCTGATATTCATGTGTGAGAAAGATATTGATAGGGCAATTTATTATGCTCACCGTTGTCTCGGCTGGATTGCCAGCATTACGTCTTGCAATCGTACTCTATTATTATTTTTTCATACAGTCGCAAAGCTTTACGTGTCATCCATTTCTCAGCGCATTCTTTGTTTTGGGCTTATTTTTGGTTAAAGATTTCTTAGTACGTTGATTTGGTTTGCCGCATGAAATATGAATGCACAACTCTAATATCAATGACCAAATGACATATTAGCAGAAAGTGCGGCGGTGGCAGTGACAGCTATGCGTTTGGATATGTATGAGCGTGCGTGCAGGTAAAAGAGCGCTGCTTTCAAGGTGAGCTTATTGGCGGCTTTGGTATGTGAAGTCGCATTTAATTCCCAGCACCAATGGGATAGTGGTCGAATCAAAGATGAACCGATAGCTAGATTGGCTGGTGCAAATGCTTTGGCTCAAAACAAAAATGTTGCTAGTTGTTTTTGTAGAGGTTAAACTTGCATACTCGTACTTGTGCTTCATTGACTGAAAGCTAATCGTCTATTGAACTTCGATCGAATAGGCGATAATGACAGCGCGCAGCTCAGAGGCCGCTCGATTGACTTTGTGACCATGTGACAAAGTATTAGTTGAGCGCATATTGACACGTCAAAAATATACCTTCTTGTGTGTAAGTATACCAGTTGTTGTTGTTGCGCGCGCCTACGTGTTGCAGCAGTTTGGGAGGCAAGCCGCAACACTTCATTCAACGCTGTCACATTTCGTTTCATTCTGTGATTTTATAGGTTTTTTTTTATTTCTTTAAGCGCTAATTTGTGTGTTCTTTAGTTTTGTTATTTGCTCCGGTTTGTTCTTTGTGCCTTTGTGCAGCGCCAATGCAAATGCATCTTGACATGCGCAACGTTGCGTGGTGTGACGTGACGACGCGCTAACGCGTTGCTATCTAAGCGATAAGTTTCTGTCTGTTGTTTTTGTGGTTACTATCAGCCTTCTTTTGTCACCCAGTTGCAAAATAAAACTTCCTACGGCAGCACAAGCGCTTAAGCAATGGGCAAGAGTAGTATTAACAGTGGTGTTCTCTCGTTCGTTGGTATTCACGAACGTGTACATTAAAAAATAAAAATTCACATCGTTCATGGTCTCGAACGAAGTCGAAAATCATTCTTGGAACAATGCATGAACGTTTTTCTTATCGTTCAGCGCCTAAAACGAAAGCAAATGTTTCGTGGAAGCATTCGCGAATGCATTCGTGAATCAATGTAGGAACGTTCGTCTTATCGTTTTTTCTTCAGAAAGGAATGCATATGTTTCGTGGAAAATTTGCAGAGGATTGGACTTTTCAATTCGATACCGAACGAAATGTGAACCATGGAAACATGTAGGGACCTTTTTGAACGACATTACGACAATTTTTCGAGATCATTTTTGGACTCTTTTTGGGAACATTTCGGGGTCATGCCAAAACTTTTTCGGGACCATTTCGGGACTTCTTGGCGATTAATTTTGGATCATTTCGGCATTATTTTTGGAATTATTAACTGAATTTTTCGCCACCGTTTCTTGACTTTTCGTGATTGATATCTTTTTGTTTTTCGGATTATTTTCGAGAATTGTTTTCCGATGATTGTTTGCTCTTGTTTGATAGTTTGTTGTGTTTTTTTTTTTGGTTTTGTTAACTTTGTTCGTTGTGTTTGATTGTTTTGGATGTTTCAACCTAAAATTACATATTTTCCTTCATTCAGTTGTCCTTTCAATGCTTAAACACGACACCTTTTCTCAATACTCCTCCACAGCCACAACAAACTTCATTCAATCAATTTTTTAATTTCAATAGACTATATCCCTTAATCAGCTTAGGTGCGTCCGCCTTAGCCGTGCGCACCTTTGCCTCCACGGCCTGCACTCTCAACTTGTCCACTTCATGATCATATTATGCAAATCTCTACATTCGTTACGCTTCTTTATTGTTGTTCAAAAGCAAACTATTTGCACTTAAATTGAATTTCTACTATCCCTAACTAAGTACTTAAGTACGTACAACGAATAGGCCCCTTGTGGTTAAATCCCTTTTGTCGATCCTACCCTCACCCATACACACACATACTCAAACCAAGCTTAAGCTTATGGGCAGCGCGCCAAGTTGTCTTTTAGGTTTCAATAGCCTTACCACAGCTTCTTTGCTTCATCATGTCTTCAAGTTAAATAGTTGTTGGATATCTGTAATGAAATCTACATGTTTTCTTGTACTTCAACAAGCGTTTTGCTTGTCTACTCATGTTTGTCGTTGTCTCCTGCGAACAATCGGCTGCCATAATCATCACGCTGGTACCATGAAGTACCTCTAAATATGCGGGCATGCACTTGAAAAGACGGGTGGCAGGCGGTGTGCTGTCACAATCTACAGAGCGCTTTTATTGCTCTTCAATACAACACAACTTTATAAATACACATATTTATTTTTAAGTTGTTGTTGTTTTTATTGTTTTCGTTGTTGTTGATTTCTTAGCACTATTATTGTTTGTATTTAAGTTGTTGTTTGAGATCGCATTTAACTGATCAAAGTCGGTAGACAACGACCTTAGTTGCATTACAAGATCACCTCATCTGTTAAGTATGATAGCGCAAAGGGATATACAGAAAAAATGCAACTCAAACATGGATAGATTCAAATCAAAATTAAAAAAAAAAAAAAAACGATCTTGTTAGCGCAATATTAAATTGTAAATATGATGCCCCAATGGAAATCTAAGAATCATTACACAAGTGTTGGAATTATGCCCGAGTTTGATATGCTTATGAGCCTATTTTATAGTTTGGCATACAAGCGCAAAACAAAATTTGCTGATTAATATCACTTAAACACAACGGAGTTGTAGACAAAACGCATGCAGCGAGCATTTGCAGGATGTGGCAATATATAGGCTTTGAATTGGCATGCTGACTGGCGCTGTCCGCCAACAGTTGACAGCTGATCGTCTATCGTTTGTGTAGCATTCGCCTTTCTTTACTAACAAATTGTACTGTGGATTTGTGTTGCTGTTGATTGTTGTTATAATTTCATTTAAATTTTCGCAGTTTGTTGCATTTTGCTAACAGCGACTCGCAGATATTTATCTTTTAACTATTTTGTATCGCATGATCACCAATTCTTCGTAAGTCTGCATGGTTTTGTTTGTTTTGCATCAGGAAAGAGGGGGATTTTATGATATGTGATTATAAGAACGTTGGGTAGGGCAATAATAATTGGTTTTCAGATAAAATCGAACAGCTTATTCTCAGCTTGAATGCATTCTTTTGTGAACGAGTTGAGAAAGAATTAAATTTCGATGGTCTCATTATTGGCAACTCAATTTGCGGTTACAACGGACCTCGTCATATATCTCGTGGAACCATTTACCACTTTGTTTTGTTTGTTTTGTTTGTTTTGTTTGTTTTTTTTTGTTTTTTTTTTTGTTTTGTTTGTTTTGTTTGTTTTGTTTGTTTTTTTTTGTTTTTTTTTTTGTTTTTTTTGTTTTGTTTGTTTTGTTTTGTTTGTTTTGTTTGTTTTGTTTGTTTTGTTTGTTTTGTTTGTTTTGTTTGTTTTGTTTGTTTTGTTTGTTTTGTTTGTTTTGTTTGTTTTGTTTGTTTTGTTTGTTTTGTTTGTTTTGTTTGTTTTGTTTGTTTTGTTTGTTTTGTTTGTTTTGTTTGTTTTGTTTGTTTTGTTTGTTTTGTTTGTTTTGTTTGTTTTGTTTGTTTTGTTTGTTTTGTTTGTTTTGTTTGTTTTGTTTGTTTTGTTTGTTTTGTTTGTTTTGTTTGTTTTGTTTGTTTTGTTTGTTTTGTTTGTTTTGTTTGTTTTGTTTGTTTTGTTTGTTTTGTTTGTTTTGTTTGTTTTGTTTGTTTTGTTTGTTTTGTTTGTTTTGTTTGTTTTGTTTGTTTTGTTTGTTTTGTTTGTTTTGTTTGTTTTGTTTGTTTTGTTTGTTTTGTTTGTTTTGTTTGTTTTGTTTGTTTTGTTTGTTTTGTTTGTTTTGTTTGTTTTGTTTGTTTTGTTTGTTTTGTTTGTTTTGTTTGTTTTGTTTGTTTTGTTTGTTTTGTTTGTTTTGTTTGTTTTGTTTGTTTTGTTTGTTTTGTTTGTTTTGTTTGTTTTGTTTGTTTTGTTTGTTTTGTTTGTTTTGTTTGTTTTGTTTGTTTTGTTTGTTTTGTTTGTTTTGTTTGTTTTGTTTGTTTTGTTTGTTTTGTTTGTTTTGTTTGTTTTGTTTGTTTTGTTTGTTTTGTTTGTTTTGTTTGTTTTTGAGTTTGTTTTTGTTTTTCTTAAGTTTGTTTAAATACTATTCCTTCCACTATTTTTAAGAGTGCTTAGCATTTTACTGAAAACATCCATATCCTAGCTGAAAATTTACCGAGCTTACGTGGATGTATGGCATTCTTAAATGAAACAGTTTAAAATAATTTGCGAGAAAGGATGATCTTCCACTCATTCGTCGACATTCCACCCAATCTTCTTATTCAAAACAACCAATCTGCTGAAGTCATGTTGAGATAGGCGTTTTTGCAAATTATTCTGAGGTTGGTCAGTTCTCTGACGTTTGAGGATATTTTTCTCAGTCGTCGATCTTCCACTCAATCAAACGAAAAAAACTTGATACAAACAAGAAGACTTCCCACACAAGCATAAATAATTGTTAAAAATTAGGTTATTATTAAAGATGCATTTTACATCTTTTACGCGCATTTAATTAATTGAAAATGCAATCAGCGGTTTTCGTCAAGGCAATTAAAAGATTTAAATGTTATGAGTATTTTATTAAAATTCATTTCATTTTCATTGCAAGTTTTACTTTTTCAATTATACTCGTTTCATGCGCATTTGAAGTGGATGAACTTTTACTACCACCAGCAAAGAGCCACAACAGCAGCAGCAGCACAGCAGGATTTCACTTTTTTAATTAAAAAATTTAAACAATAAAAAAAAATTGTGTTGATTGCCAGCAATAAAAATAATAATTCTATCAGAGCAATAAGCCACCACCATCAGCAACCAGCAACTTAGGAAAGCGCTGCCCCTCCACACACACATACATATACATAGTTCATGCTCAATCCCAACGCTTGCGCCATCTCTAATTGGAATGCAATGAAAGTGCAATTTTTTTTATATTTTTATGATGGGCAAGGCAGAAGGTGAATCATTCTAGAAACCCGCATTGGATGTGTTTTCCTTTCACTAAGCGCATTAAAAAGCGAATTCAAATTCAAGATTGCTGCAAAATTTTAACAAAAGACAAATCTGGCTATAAAATACGCATACACAAGAAGGCACACACAAATGGCAAATAAACGAGCATCAAATTGCAGATAGCAACCAAAAGTATGCTTGTTAATGCGAACACCCCGCGAGTCTATTAAATTCCCGCTGAGTTTGCATAGAAAATGCATCAAGCAAAAGTGTTTGTCTATTTCTTGTGATACTTACTAGTAGTTAATTCTTACAAAAAATCGAAAAAAAACTTGCTTAGAACTTTTTGTTTACTACAATGCTTTTTGTGACTTGCGCGCTGTTGTGGGAAAGTGTTCGTTGTCAGCTAAATGTTCTCGCCATTTGCTCTTGACCAGCATACAACAACACCTTGACCACAAATAGTGAATCGTAAAAACATGAAAATTATTGGTCGCATTTCCCAGAGTTGTCATTGGTAATGCTTAGCTGTTGTTATTGCTATGAGTTTTTTAATACACAATGCAACTCTGTACACATAGTATTCATGTTGTAACTTCTTCTTCTGCATATTCCTTCAAGTTTCTTGTTCGGTAGGTTTTGTTGTAAGCCTCATAGCTTTGGCTTGCGGTCTAGAGGCGTTAAATTGTGGTTGGTGGTAAGTAATGTGGCACTAATGAAACCAAGGTATAAACGTAAGAGATCAGGGCAGCTATAGGCAAAGAATATTGAACTTATTTGAGCCTATTTTGCGGGATCGGATGAAATTATTTTCAGCCTAGCTTTATAGAATTTAGATTGCTCAATATCAATACTCGTATCAAAATCAATAACAATATTATCTTCATATTCGCATTTATCTCATCTCCAACTCCATCTTCATCTTCATCTTCATTTTCATCTTCATCTCGATAACCGTCTCCATCTCCATCTTTATCTTTATCTTGATCTTCATCTTTATCTCCATCTTCATCTCCATATCTCATCTCCACCTCCATCTCCACCTCCATCTCCACCCCCATCTCCGTATCCATCTCCACCTCCATCTCCATCTCTATCTCTCTTTTCCAAGAAAATTTTACAAAAGCGTTTTTAGGCTTTATGCTCCAATAGGACCTAAAGAAATTGACGATGACGTTGATGATGACTTTTTAGTTCTACACCTTCTGTCTTTTCACTTCACCAAAAAATACAACAAAAACAATGGACAAAAAGTATTTCAAGGGAGCAAAGCATAGGATTTATATGTGAATCATATTGAACTGATTGAAAAACAATAAATTTTAACAAAAACAGAATAGAATTATTATGCGACAAACGTACAAAGACAAGTAAAAAGCTAAGCGAAATATTCAAAATCTTGACAGTTCGGTAGAAACACAAAAACGTAAACATAGCAGAGGTGATAACCGATTTCTAACCAACATGTCAAATTTTGGAAACCAATACCAACTTTTTTTTTTTTTAGAAAATCAAAAAAGAAAAAAATGTGAATGGCATTTTTGGGGCCGCTTAAGGGTTAACATGTTCAGATAATATATTCGCAGGGAAATTTTACTTGGGAGTGAGAAACCCTACAAGGAATGGCAAAGAAAATTTGGCGCCTAGAAGTATGCAACCATTTTTAATGCTTTCTTATTCTTTTGAACTTTAACCATATATCCATCAAATATTACTAGCCCTGCTTTGCCCTTAACCAATTCAAACTAATTTTCTAAACAGCAACAACAACGCATTTATGGAACTGGCTTGGATAACTAAAAGTGCCTAAAAGTATGCAGCCATAGCAGCTAAAAATTTAACCTTCCAAAAAAAATGTCCCAGGCATGACTTTCAACGATTTTTTGTTTTTTTTTTTACATTAGCTGAAGCGCAAGAATTGTCTTTTGATCATACTACACGAATCTGTAATCAAAGAGAGAGATAACTGGGTTGTCAAAAACCAATCCATATACCGATAAACGTTTCACAAAAATACTACGAGCCACTGAGCATCACCGCGCCGATTTGTAAAGTGGTTTGTCGCTCTGATACGTACTCAAAATTTGATCGCATTGGCAGACTGAAATTTTTTTTAAAAACCACAAAGAAACAATAATTTGACGAGACAATGCGGTGAAACAACTTTTGCGGGGAAAAAAAGAAAAAAAAAATGTAGCATAGTTGAAAAAAGTGGAAAAGCAAACGAATAAGTTAAACGAAAAATTTATGCAAATAAAAACAACGAAAAGATTCAAAAGAACAAAAACACATAAACTTAAATTCCAGTAAAACAACAACAACAACAACAACAACATTATCTACAACGCTAGAAATCGTGCAAAAATGCTTAAAAAATTAAAACTTTTTTTATAAACAACAGAAGCAGCACTTTAAAAATGTTGCACAGCGACCCTTAACAGTGCTAAAACAGTGTTTATGGCAGTCACCTTAACACCAAAACACTGCAATTACGTTTGCGGTTTTTATTTGCATTTACAAGATATTTATTTATATTTTTTTATTCCACTATTTTTAGTTGAATTTTTTTTTAATAGCAGCTGTTCCTTTGGTGCTAGAAGTGTGGCCATTGACACTTCAAAAATCTGCAAACAACACAGCTTGACACTTATTCGTGTACATGTTTGAACTTTTTTCGTGCAGCTTTTAAATAGCGAAGAAAAAAATTGCATAGAGATAGGAATTGTAATTTTTTTCGTCGTCTTCTTCTTTGAATAACTGCGGGACATTTTCGCTTTGCAGTGTTTGTATGATCAAAAACGATCATGATCTTGAAAAAGTATCGCCATTCAGTGTTCATTGCTATTAACTAAACTAATTTAATAACAAATCATTGAAACGAAGAACTATTGGAATAACAGCTAAAGTTGCAGTAACATAGGAAAATGTCTAACACAGGAAAATGTCGAACCCGCACTGAAGAGGCACCTTCTGATCCTTAGTAACCAGAGATCCAGTTCTTTATTTTAGTTTAATTTTATCTTATCTGATTCTATTACTACACTCAGAAAAAAGTTGCCTTATTTTGGCTCCATAGACGTTCTTAAATGCCTTCGTGAATTATTCACGCCACATATGCACACGTATATGAAGATGAACGGCAAGAAGTACGTTCATTAATAGATTCGAGAAGGCATTTATCAATAATGATTCACGAATGCATTCGTGAACGTGAACACTGTGGATTTTTTTATGCGTTCTTATTCACGAATGCGAATACAAATTTTTTTTAACGCTCATGTTCGTTAATGCGAATGCAAAAGAACGTACCTTAATCTTCATAAATGAATAATTCCGAACCCTGCAAAAAACACAATTTCAGAGTATAAAATTTAGGGAAATGTTTACCCATTTTGGACATCCTTTTAAAAATTTCCTTATAAAATGGCGTTTTAGAAGTCGATTTAGGGTTAAGAAACTTGGGGAAAAAAATTCGCAGATAATTTTATCTAGGGGTCTAAGGCCAAAGGCAATTTGACGCCTTGAAGTATGCAACTGTTTCCTCTTGACATATTATTATAGCTCTCTCTCTGCCTGGAATTGAAGCGGTCACTTTTAACTTTTTAAAAACAGTCAGGCAAAAACACATCGAATTTCGTGATACTGTGCCAAAATCTTCGAGAATAATTGGACACAAAACTTTTATTTAAGGCCGATCATAACACTGAAGTAATCATGTGATATGATTGATAGGCGGCCGCCGTGGTGTAGCGGTTAAGTGTTCGGCCTTCTACACCAAGTCGTGGCGGTTCGATGCCCGGCAAAAGTAACATCAACAATTATTTAGAAAAATAATTTTTCTAAACGGGGTCGCCCCTCGGCAGAAGTTTGGCAAACTCTCCGGGTGTATTTCTGCCATGAAAAGCTTCTCAGCAAAAAATTCATTTGCTTTGCAAATGCCGTTCGGAGTCGGCAAAAAACTGAAGTTCCCGCCAACTTGTAGGAAAAACTCAAAAGCAACACACCACAAGTTGGAAAGAGAAGCTCGGCTAAAAATCTCGTTAGAGGTTATGATAACCTGTTGGTATATCGCCGTCATTAGTATGATTGAAATTCGGTACGAAGATTTACTTGATAAATCTTCAACGACTCCAGAAAAGTATCCTTCAGGGAATGGGGTGTAACACCTCCCATACAAATCGGGTTTTCTAAAAGTGCATTTCTTTGGAAGTAATTATGCAACACGCCTTAAAAATACAGTACGAAGATTATGAAGTTAAGCTCCAGAACCAAGTATTTATTAACGTTTGTGGTAATTTTATGATGAAAACTAGTTACCTTAACATGTTTCCATGAGTAGACCGCTCAATAGATTTAATATAAATTAGTTTTATCTCACCTGTAAATAAAAGAGAAAAAATATATCATTAGTAACATTATTATTACTGAAGTTTATATGTAAAAAAGTCTTCTTCTTTTATGAGTTTAGGAACTTAATCAATAAATCTTTTGGCGCCTAAAAATATGACCCGCTGGATTTACAGACATATTTTTATTTTGGTATTTGAATGGATAAAAAGTTAACTTAGAGGTTGTTATAGATAAGCCCAAAAAACAAAGTTAAACCCTTAGGGTATGATATTCAGTCAGATAAAACGATATCGTGATGATATAGAGCATTCAGAGCGCTGCCAAAAAATATGGCACGGGTTTGATCAACTCATTAATAAAAATATAAACCCTTTTGTTTAAAACTCGTCTACATTTTTTTCATTTTCATTCATGCAAAAATACATATGCACACTCGAACTTTTTGAACTGTTAAAATTTGTTATCTTTTTATTATTTATTTGTTATTGAGTTTTTTTCCAATTTACTTTGCTTAATACTTTTCAAATTCCACTTGTTTAACACAAAAAAGTGACTATCAACAACACAATCTACAATATTTTAAACCGGTAAGCGCATAGCGAGGTATTTATTTACTTTTTTTTGCATTTTATATCATTTTCTAAAAAAATAACTCAATTACCGGTTTGGAGGCGTAAATTCAGGGTCATGCTGTTTAGTATACAAAAAATTTGAATAAGCCACAAGAAAGCTTATATTTGTGTGTACTTGCATACAATCTTATGACTTTAAACGAGCTATTCGTATGCATTTGTATATTTTTATATTTGTGTGTCCGTTACTATCTCTGGAAACGCTCGACCGAATTGGATGTAATTTGGCATAGAGATTTGGACTATTCGACGCTTTGAAGCGCTACAAACAAGCAAAGTAAAGCTGCCACTGGGCCAACTTTCAACACTTCAGTAGAGTTCAAAAGAGTTTTGACATTTCTCGAGGCAAAGCCAGCAAAGCAAACGTACATTGCGCCATCACCTTTAGACTTTTTCCTTCGGTGTTGCTACTCTACTTGGGACGGTTTACAAGGTTGCCACCTCTCTAATTTTTTATAAATATTGAGCAAGGTATGTCAATATGGGTATTAAATGAAAGGCATTCTCGGCGACATATCAAATAAAATATTTTCAAGTAGTGTTACCACCTAGGGTTGTCACCTAAACGCATTATCTCTACATATAATAAAATTGCAACAGGTCGATTGGAGAAATCATTATTAAGCTTATTTTACCTTATTATACTTGCATATTTCGGGTCATTTTGGTATCATTTTGAGGTCATTTCGGGATCCCTTTGGGGTTATTTTGGGATCATTTCAGATTGATTTTGGAATCATTTTGTGGAAATTTCGGGTTCATTTTGGTATCATTTTGAGGTAATTTTTGAATCATTTTGGGATCTGTTTGGAGTAATTTTGGGATCATTTTGGGGTAATTATGGAATAATTTTTTTATTATTTTAAGTTTATTTTGATGTGATTTTGTGATCATTTTGGTAACATTTTGGGATCACTTTAGGGTCATTTTGCGGTCATTTTTAGATCAATTCGGGGTTATTTTGCAATCATTTTAGGGTCATTTTGGGATCATTTTGGAGACATTTGGGGATCATTTTGGAGACATTCGGGGATCATTTTGGAGACATTTTGGGATCCCGATGGGCTAATTTTGGAATCATTTTGGGGTATTTGGAATAGTTTAAGGGTAATTTAAGGTTCATTTTGGTATCAGATTATTTCGAAGTAATTTTGGGATCATTTTGGAATAGTTTTAGGGTAATTTTAGGTTCATTTTGGTATCACTTTGGGGCCATTTCGGGATCATTATGGGATCAGTTTGGGGTAATTTTGGGATAATTTTGGGGTAATTTTGGGATCATTATAGGATCATTTTGGGGTACTTTTTGGGACATTTTGGACCGCTTGACCGATTGCGATCAGGATTTCCCCCTATCCCACTTTTTTATTTTTATTTCAGCCGCACACCAGTCATGATGTCATGATGATTTTGTACGTGGTTGGTATAATTCATTCTAAGATGTTCTACTTGGATTTGCCACTTAAGGTGGATTATAAAGTTTCCAGCCAGGTTTTTGATATTTTTTTCGAAAATCTATTTTGAAAAGTTTATGTTGGTAAATAACACTGTTGGAAAAAATGTTGGAAAGTGAGATTAATGCCGAGCAAGCTAGGTCAGCCAAGTACTAACTTTTTGAATTACTAACAGCCTTCTGAAAATTTCTTTAGAACAAGGAAAAAAATGAAGTCGCTTATAATCTACATAAACTTTATTTTCAAAATTTAAATACATATAATGATAGGTTTTGATTCTCTTCTTTAGCTTGACTCTTTATCGGGAATGTTTTTAAGATTTGGGTATGCAATTGTGGTCATCCTCATCGTCAGGCTGAACTATCCAATAAAATAAATAATTTCATTAATTTTCTGAAGTATGAGACAAATATTTTATTTTTTTTTCTTATAGCAATTGGACACTCTCCTCTTATTTATGGGGACCTTAAAAATTAACCTCAATTTGCAGCACCTTAAAACAGCAATGAAGACATATTCCTGCATAAAAAGTACTGTTTATTGCAAACAGCAAGTGTATAAATAATTTAAAATAATTATGATTTTGGCTATTAAAATTCTTTATTAATTACTTTGACTTAATCTTGAACAAAGAAATCGCAGAAATTTTCGCAGTATGGCACACATAGCGTATCAAGACAAGCGATAAGCAATCAAATGACCAATACTAATGAATTGAAACTATTGTCTTGAGAAAATATTGAGCAATATTTTACACTTGCATGCAGTTAAGACCTTTCCCTTCAACCATAAAGTATACCATTTTTAGTGCCTTTTATCTGTCTTAATGTTATGTAAATCTTATTTCACTTGCAAATATTACGGAAAGGCCACACCAACACGCGGTCAATGTGATCATCAATTCACGGACATGTAACATGAGCATTGAATTTCAGTGAGATACTTAAACTTCTTTATTTAATCGTTATGAACAAAGTATGCACTTACAAAGGCACTTAACGATCAGCGCAAGGCATTCATTAGTTGCAGAATTTTATGAAAATGGTCGAGTAATGAGCGGAGAATAAATCTGTGAATGACAGTTATTTTTTGCGTATTTTTTTATTTGTATATATTTGTGTTTGTGGGTGGAAGAAGATTTTGCTTAATGTGGTCGCACTGGCTCAGTGCTGTTTGGTTGAGTGCATGAGCCAAGTGTTAAGGCATCCACTCATTGACAAATAAAAATCAAATTTGTTGTCAAATCATTGCTCGATAAAAATAACAAAATACATCAAAGTCGCATGAATGAATATTCAGCAGCAAAGACAGCAATAATTATGGCAACAAATTGTGGTTTTATGAGTCGTAAAAATCATTTTATGATTAGCTGGTTCTGGCGCTGTTATATAGCTTTGCATAAATGTCATACAAAAATACGTACAAATACATTTATTCACATTTTTGTGTCATGACTAGCGTGAGTGTTGCATATGTTATGCATAATCAAGTTCATCGAGATTTTTCTTGTAATCTTACGATATTCGGATTTATAGATGATAGAGATATTTTTCTATATTGAGCCTGTGTGGTTTTCCAACAAATATACATATATAATATTTTGCTAAAGCAACTCACTAAAATCGACTTTATTTTATTTTATATTATTTTATTTTATATTTTTATGTTATTTTTTAATTTTATTTTTTTAATTTTTTTGTATTCTAGTATTTTTTTCTAATCTAATTAAATTTTTTTTTTATTTTTGTTCTTTTTTTGTTTATTTTATTAATTTATTTTATTTTAGTTTTTTAATTTTATTTTATTCATCCTTTTTACTTTTTTTTAAATTTGTTTATCTTACTTTATTTCTTTTTTTAATTTTATTTTTTTTAATTTTATATAATTTTTATTGCGTTTTTTTTAGTTTATTTAATTTAATTTTTTTTTTAATTGTATATTATTTTATGGGATTTTTTTATTTTATTTTTCATTTAGTTTTTTATACTACTCTTTTTTATTTTTTATACATTTTTTTTTCTTTTAATTTATTCTACTTTTTTAAATTTATTTTGTTTTATTTTTATCTTTTTTTAATTTAATTATTTTTTTATTTTATTTTGATTTTATTGTCGTTCGTTTTATTTATTTCCTGTTTTTATTTTTATTTTTATTTTTTTTATCTTTTTTTTTGGGTTTTTTTATGTAATTTTTTTATTTTATTTTATACATATATATTTTTTTTCCTTTTTTAAATTTTTTGTCGTTTTTTATTTCTTTTTTTGATTTTATTATTTTTATCTTATTTTATTTTTATTTGTGTTTTTTTATTTTTTTTTTAGTTTATTTAATTTTTTTTATGGGATTTTATTTTGTTTTTATATTTTTTTTTATTTTTTTATTTAATTTTTAATACTACTCTTTTTTTTAATTTTTTATTTATATTTTTTTATTTATTCTAATTTTTTTTTATCAATTTTTTTAATTTTTCTTTTTTTTTTTAATTAAATTTTTTTTTTATTTTAATTTTTTTCATTCTCGTTTCTTTTATTCTTTTATTTTATTTAATTAAGTTTTAATTAACTTTATTTTATTTTAATTTTATTATTTTTATTTTGCTATCTAATTTTTTTTTTTGTTTATTTTTGTTTTCAATGTCATTTTTTTTATTTTATTTTATTTTTAGTTTTTGTAATTTTTTATCTTATTATATTTTTTTTTAATTTAGTTTTATTTTTTTGTTTTAATTTAACTTATTTTTTTTTTAATTGTATGTCATTTTGTTGATTTATTAGTTTTTAAATTTTTTTTTTACATTTATTTGATTTTATTTTTATATTATTTTTATTTTTAATTTTTTTATTTAAATTTATTTTTTTTATTTTAATTAACTTATTTTTTTTTGTTTTTTTTTTTTGTAATTTTTTTTTCTATTAGTCTACTTTATTTTATTTTATTTAATTTTTCACAATTCCCGCTATTTCTCCAACTGCTGCACTCATCTTCTTCCTCTCTACATAGTATCCTATCCACTGCAACGCAACTCATGCAGTTCATCTCATTCAATTACAACAAATTAACAGTTTCGAGTGTGTGGCAATTATGACATTCGCTTTATAATTAATCAAAGAAATGCCACCGACAAAAAGCAAAGGGCTACAAGCAAACAGCAAGCATACTTGAACGGTACATGTCGTGAGCTGTGAGTGGTCCAGCCGGTCATTTGCTTATACCAATTATCCACATGTTAGCATAATTAACTATATTTAGCATTTAATTAGAATAATTTTAGAGAGTTAGTAGCAGCAGAGTTAACATGCCATGTCTGGCAGCCAGTTGAGTTTTAAGTAACTAATAAGCAAATGCAGTTGATTTATGTTTTCCTTTCTGTTTGTATGTTTCAAACTTGCCTGCTCTTTGAAGTTACTTAAGTTACTGCCATTTGTCTTCTAAACGGGAGTACACCTATTTGTTTAGGTTGCACAGCATGTTATAATGTTTTGTTTTAAAGTTTAACCAGCCGACGCGTTATTGGAATTTATTTAAATTTGTGAAAGAAATGGATATGTGCCTTAAGTTATGCATACTTAATATTTATGGGTAGAATACTTTGTCTATAACTTTTATACAATGTAATAGATCAAAACAGCCTAGGTAGTCATTTATCAAAAGCAACATGGTATTTTGAAAATTTTTTCACAAAGTAGGTCATTTGAAAAAGAAGAAGTATATATGATATTACTTGTAACTAAAATGCGGCATGACTAAGCCTATTAATATTAAAAAAAAAAAAATTTGTCGCGAGTGCGGTGAGGCCTGATGTAATGGAATTTCCAAGTATTTTTGGGCCCCTGAGCTTATACGAATCGAAAGAAAGGGTAGCACAAGTCTCCTTCGCATGTATATTACTTAAGAGCTTTAAACTACAGCTTGAATGAACTTTATTATTGAATCAAAATCCAATCAATACCATGAGTTAATAAAAATATATATAAAAAACGTCATTAATGCCCTCCTTCTACTCACTATTTACTTTGCCTAGTGCATTAACCCACTTAGCAGCAAGTTGCTAAAAAAGAAGAATAGTGTTATTTTTATTGTGTTTGTTATTACGCTACTACATCACTTACAAACTCACTAGAGGTGCCATTTTTTGGTATTGTAACCATGCCGGCATTTTCGAGATATGATTTTATAATCCCGGGATCCTGGGATTAGCTACGGGTTTCGAAAATTAACTATTCTCCAGCAGTTCAGGCTGAGGAAATTAAAGAAATTGTAGATGCTTCAAAATAAACATTCCCAGCATGGGAAACTGCGAGAGGACGGATCGGTACCCCGCTACTGATGGCGGCATTTTCATTTACACCGACGGCTCGAAGTTAGAAGGCAGAGTTAGAGGAGGGGTTTATTCAAGGGATCTGGACCTTGAGCTCTCCTTTAGACTACCTGATCATTGCAGCGTTTGGTTATCCAAACAAACCTGACGAAAATGGGATCATAAAAAACTAGACACATACACGACCTAAGAAGGAGAGAAATCTCCATATTAATAGGTGTATTAACTGGGCACTGCTCTATTGGTAGGTACGCAGTAAGGCGAGGTGTGCCCTACCGACGATGCTGGAGTTGCAAAGAAGATGATGAGGAGGAAACGGTGGAGCACATTATCTGCAACTGCCCGGCTTAAGATCGTGGAGCTGGAAATAAAGGACCTGATGGCATTCATAAAGTCATCTAATTGGTTAGAGGAGGAGTAACGGAGCCGGTTTAGGTGTGTCAGTCCCGGGATTCTGCTATGCGGAGTATCCCAACTACTCAGGAGATTCTCCATAAGGCCAAGTCCCGAGACTAACTTTTCTAGTGTTGGTTTTATCAAAATGGGCCTTTCAAAACTGGCCTGAGTGTGCCTCTGCGGCAGCCACTTGAACCTAGGAGGAGGTATTTGTCTAACGTATTAATGATCCGACTTTATTCATTCGATTTTCCAGGATCATCCCCTAGATCGGTTGCACCACGGTCAACTATATCGCACACAAATTGTAATTCCGATTAGAGATGGTTTAGGCGTATCGCAGGGGGGTCAAAGTACAGATTGCTCTATGGAGACTCAAAAAGTAAAAGTGATTTTCTTTTTATCTAATACTTTAAATCGGTAGTACTATGGGTCGTAGATATCACATGCAAAATCTGGTCCCAATTGGAAACTCCTAAGACGTGTCGCAAGCGGGTTGAAGTTCAGACCATACCATGGAAACTCAACAAATTAAAATACCATAGTGATACCGATTCCGAGTATTAGATAAAAAAAAATCACTTTTATTTTTTGAGTTTCCAGAGAGTAATCTGAACTTTGATCCCCTGTGACACGCCTAAACCATCTCCAATCGGGATAAAATTTTGTGTGTGATATCTTCGGCAAAATTAACACTTATCATGTATAAGTGGGTCAAAACTGCCCAAACGACTTTGAAAGTTGCATATCTTTTTATAGACTTTCTATAATCTATTGAAACTTTTCGACTTTTATTATTTAATCAAACTATACTTGAAAAAAGGTTTTGTTTAAATGTTTCATCTACAGGATAGACTGGGCAGAAATAATTGCGTATATTGTATAAATGGGTCAAAATTGCCCAATAGTAAAAGGAGCAAGTGTATATGTACTAGTTGCTCAAAATAGCCCTCATAAGATATTTTTGTACTTATTTAATAAAATTTTATTATTTTCAAGCTAAAAAAGTACTTGAAAGCTTGAAATAAAATCAAAAAATATTCATTAGTCCATTGGGCAAAAATGACCCACTTATGTCACGTACGTTACTTTTTTTGAATACAGGATAAGTGTTAAAATCGATTTAGGGGTTGGAAATTTGATGATAAATTTATCTCCACGCAAATAAGAACCCCGCTCATGTATGTTTGATGAAAATGAGCTCGTAATGGATAGGAATTGAGCATGATTTTTGTTGAATCAACACATATTTTGGTGGCATTAACCCATATTTTGATTGATATAACCATTTTTTGGTTGATATGACCAATCACTGTCAATTCTTATCCATTACCAGCTCAATTTTCTCTGTCTGTAGATACAAAGTGCTTGTTAAAAGTTTCATTCACAAAGTTCCTTAATTTATCCCAGCTATTCTCTTATAGGTGTTGTAAGTAAACTTGTCCGAACGTACCTCAAAAACCTGATATCACGGGACTAGCATCCCTAATGCACACATACCTACTCCTACAAATATTACTCCCACCATAATCACACAGCTGTTTGCGTGCTGTTGTTGGCTGAATTAAACGTGCGCCACTTTTGCACGTGATACCAGTGCTGCCAAATTAACAATGTAATAAAAACAACACCAACAACTGAGCAACAGCACAAAGCATACAAGTAGCGCTCTATCTCAGCAAGTTTGATGGCTGCTGTTGCAACTACTGACACACCTCTTGCCAATTGCCAAACAACTACCGCTCAAACAACTGCCAATTGGCCAAGTTTCGGTGAGATGAACGCAATGGCTAATAAAACAGTAAAATAAAATAAAAAAATGTGAGAACAAAGTAAAAAAGAGGTGAGAAAAAATTTACCAGGAAATAAGAAAATAAAATTTCGACATCAGCAAAGCCGCCGCCACCAACACCACCAACCCACCAGCGCATACTGCAAATCAAATAGGCAAGCAATTGTTGTTAGCTTATTGCACTTTGTTGTTATTGGCAATTTTTATTATAGCTTGAGTCACAGTTGAAATTGCTAGATAGCGTAAACAAACGCGCCAACATGCAAACTTAAGGTTGGTCAATAGCCCACATTGGCACCTGCATTGAGTTGGCGAGACTTGCGCGATTGTCGGTTAAGGCGAGAAGAACAAAAATAATAAGTTGCTGCTGCTGTTAGTTAGAGAAGTACAAAGTTGCAAGATAATTATGCGGCGAATAAGCGATTGCTGAGACAGACAATTGCAGCTCAATAGGTAGAGGTGTTTGGATGGCAAGACCAGCAGTTTAACAGTGATGAAATTTAATTTAATTTGAATTTCCAGAACAAGAAATCTGAGCTGTTTCAAAAAATTCTTTCCTTCCTTAAAGCTCTAAAAGAAAAACAAATATCATGTTAACGACCTTTAAACCAGCCTCTCTCCCTCTTTTTCTTTGGTCCCACAAATAAGCCATCGTTTTCCTAAAAAATGCTTGAGTAATTCCAGCAGCGTTGCCACATCACCGCAAACACCACAATTAAATGTATTTTATTCAAATTACAAAACTCACTTTAAATACCAAGCCGGCGGTCGCTTTGTGTTCAGTTTTTTTGCTCTCTTCGCACTTTTGTTGTCGTACATATTTTTCGTGTAAACCGAAGCTTGAATGCAAATATTTTTGATGTCTCAACTTGTTTACCATAAATGCATGTGGTAAACATTTTTTTTTTTTTTTGCACATACAAAAGTATACAAGTAAACAAACATATAAAAATTTATAAATACACATCAGATTCGGCATAGAATAATAAAAAAAAGGCATCGTGTCACTTGTCGCCGCTAAAATGGAATATTTTTATGTATCACGCGAAATGTGATCACGTTTGCAATTTGAAAGGTAATTGATCAGCAAATTTATGAATAACCGCAGTAGTTGAGTGACATTAACAAATTAAAAAAAAAAAAAATTTAAGTGAAAAAATTAAATAAATAAAAGATTCAATTTGCTTGTACAACAGAGCTGGGCGATAATTTAATTTAGTCATGTAATCGTAGTTTTATGATTACTGTGATCGTAATTAAATAATTGCTGCTATGATTACTGTAATCGTAACTTTATGTTTTCTATAATCGTAACTTTATGATTACTGTAATCGTAAGTTTATATTTCTGTAATCGTAACTTTATAATTACTGTAACCGTAACTTTATGATTACTGTAATCGTAACTTTATAATTACTGTAACCGTATCTTTACGATTACTGTAATCGTAACTTTTTTGATTACTGTGACGATTACTTTATGATTACTGTTATCGTAACTGCATGATTACTGTAATCTTAACTTTATGATTACTGTTACGGTAACTTTATGATGACTGTAATCGTAACTTAATGTTTTCTGTAATCGTAACTTTATGATTACTGTAGTCGTAACTTTATGTTTTCTGTAATCGTAACTTTATGATTGCTGTAATCGTAACTTTATGTTTTTCTGTAATCGTAACTTTATGATTACTGTAGTCGTAAGTTTATATTTTCTGTAATCGTAACTTTATGATTACTGTAATCGTAACTTTATGTTTTCTGTAATCGTAACTTTATGATTACTGTTATCGTAACTTAATGTTTTCTGTAATCGTTACTTTATGATTAGTGTAATCGTAACTTTATAATTACAGTAACCGTAACTTTGTGATTACTGTAATCGTAACTTTATAATTACTGTAACCGTAACTTTTTGATTACTGTAATCGTCACTTTATGATTACTGTTATCGTTACTTTATGATTACTGTAATCGTAACTTTATGTTTTCTATAATCGTAACTTTATGATTACTGTAATCGTAAGTTTATATTTTCTGTAATCGTAACTTTATGATTACTGTAATCGTAACTTTATGTTTTCTGTAATCGTAACTTTATGATTGGTGTAATCGTAACTTTATGTTTTCTGTAATCGTAACTTTATGATTACTGTAATCGTAAGTTTATATTTTCTGTAATCGTAACTTTATGATTACTGTAATCGTAACTTTATGTTTTCTGTAATCGTAACTTTATGATTACTGTAATCGTAACTTTATGATTACTGTAATCGTAACTTTATGTTTTCTGTAATCGTAACTTTATGATTACTGTAATCGTAACTTAATGTTTTCTGTAATCGTAACTTTATGATTACTGTAATCGTAACTTTATGTTTTCTGTAATCGTAACTTTATGATTACTGTAATCGTAACTTAATGTTTTCTGTAATCGTAACTTTATGATTACTGTAATCGTAACTTTATGTTTTCTGTAATCGTAACTTTATGATTACTGTAATCGTAACTTTATGTTTTCTGTAATCGCAACTTTTAAATTCGAAATTTTTTATTAGCTTTTCTTTACGGGAGAGCATAGAGCGGTGTATAAGAAAATTTCAATGCAAGTATTTAAATCGAGTTTCACTTCTGACCTAAAGAAGAAGATACACGGAATTCTTTTCAAAACGCCCGCTAGCCCTAAACATCGAACGCATCCAAATTCAATTTAAGTACTTTAAATGTGTTTTTAAAGCGCAGCTAGTCAAATGAAATAAAATTTATTGTCTTGAGCTTGACAGTCACGATGCTACTGTGCTACGTTACTGGAATGTTAAATAACTTAAGTAGGCAACTTTATTGAAAGTTTTCGGTTTCCTACATTCAAAGAAGGAGCGTAGAGGCATTAGGTATACAACTGCATCAGTTCAAAAGTAGGCAGAAACGTTGCTGTCAAGAAGAATTGAGAATTGATACAGTAAACAAAAAACCCCTACTAACTAGTATCGTAATATACTATTATCATGTTCAAGAAGGGTATAAAATATTTCACAGAACACCACTGATCGATTGCAAAGAAACGAGCGTCACAATTTGTGCTGTCGCGTCTGATTTCACACCTCAACTACACGACAACGATTTTTTAAATCAGAATCATTAATGGGACAACACAAGACGGGAGCAAGCGAATCACAAATCAACAGCAACATCATTATGATCAACTGGTAACATCATGTAACCATGATCACCAAAACTAACAAAAACATCATTATTACGAACAACAAATACAATGTCAGCAATCATCAACATCATTATCGTCATTCACAAGAATACGCCAACTCATTCCGTCAAATGCAGATGGCAATAGAAGAGAGATCAACGGATCGAAAGTTAAATTGTGGTGATCATCGATTGAATTGCTCGTCTCGCGCTGCTCACAAAATTAGCATTTTTAACCAATTCGTCGTATAAGTAATACAATGAAACCGTTAGAATAACCAACTTGTCGTTAATCGAATTCAGTGTGCAGAAAAATAAAATAAAATGAAATTTACTCGTAGGAGTCGAAGAAGTTTTTGGCGTGAAAGAAATGTTATGTGGCACAACTACGCTGGATCAGTGGGTTCATGCGCTTGAAATAGAGGAAAATGAAATAAAAATCATTTACGTCACACAAACCGAGTGAACCGAAACGGATTGAAGTGAAGCTCATAGCGGGTTGACTTACTTAAGTTGATTCGAATCTAATTGAATTTGACTGGAGGTGAAGTAAGGCAGGGTTGGGCAAAGCTCAGACAATAATGAGTATCAAAAATAAAAGTAAAATAAAAAAAAAATTAAAATATAAAATAAAATAAAATACAATTAAATAAAATAAATAAAAAAATAAATAAATAAAATAAAATAAAATAAAATAAAATAAAATAAAATAAAATAAAATAAAATAAAATAAAATAAAATAAAATAAAATAAAATAAAATAAAATAAAATAAAATAAAATAAAATAAAATAAAATAAAATAAAATAAAATAAAATAAAATAAAATAAAATAAAATAAAATAAAATAAAATAAAATAAAATAAAAAAATAAAAATAAAAAAAAATAAAAAAAAAAAAAAATAAAAAAAAATAAAAAAAAAAAAAATAAAATAAAATAAAATAAAATAAAATAAAATAAAATAAAATAAAATATAATAAAATAAAATAAAATAAAATAAAATAAAATAAAATCGAATAAAATCAAATAAAATAAAATAAAATAAAATAAAATAAAATAAAAATAAAATAAAATAAAAAAAGTAAAATAAAATAAAATAAAATAAAATAAAATAAAATAAAATAAAATAAAATAAAATAAAATAAAATAAAATAAAATAAAATAAAATAAAATAAAATAAAATAAAATAAAATAAAATAAAATAAAATAAAATAAAATAAAATAAAATAAAATAAAATAAAATAAAATAAAATAAAATAAAATAAAATAAAATAAAATAAAATAAAATAAAATAAAATAAAATAAAATAAAATAAAATAAAATAAAATAAAATAAAATAAAATAAAATAAAATAAAATAAAATAAAATAAAATAAAATAAAATAAAATAAAATAAAATAAAATAAAAAAAATAAAAAAAATAAAATAAAATAAAATAAAATAAAATAAAATAAAATAAAATAAAATAAAATAAAATAAAATAAAATAAAATAAAATAAAATAAAATAAAATAAAATAAAATAAAATAAAATAAAATAAAATAAAATAAAATAAAATAAAATAAAATAAAATAAAATAAAATAAAATAAAATAAAATAAAATAAAATAAAATAAAATAAAATAAAAAAAAATAAAAAAAAATAAAATAAAATAAAATAAAATAAAATAAAACAGAGTGGAATTAAAAATAAAATATAAAAAAAGTAAAACTCTCGTGCCTGTGAAACGACTACAATGGAACGAAAGCCCCCAAAGTCGCACTAAGTCGAACTAAGCTAAGTTTGTGCTTATGGTGTGCAATGCAAATACGGGGAATTGCAACAAAGTTTAGTAGCACGAAATCGCTAGCTCAACTCTCGTTATTGCCAATTTGGTGCTGGCTGAATGTTGTGACTGCTACAAATGCGATTCGTAAGCTGAGCGCTAACTATTGATGAGAAAAACAGACAAAACCGTTCGGAAAAAAATTAAATAAAAACAATTGTAAATTCAAAAAAAAAAAAAAATCAACTTGTAATCGAATAGAAATGAACACACAAAAACATTGGCGCCAAAGCATTAGTTATGCAGTGAACGGTGCTTCTTTGACGTTGCCTGAAATTCAATTAACCTAGTTTGGTCTGGCAAAGCGCAGCGAATAAGCTGATGCACCACGACGCAGCAACAATCACGTGATTTGGCTACAGCTGTTGTGACTCTGCTCCCCTCTCTACGCTTCTTGTTACTGCTGCAGCCTATAATTACACAACTCACCCCGTCCAGTGGCAAGTGCCGTGATGCGCCATTTCTCCGCCTCGTTTTGTTGCCGTTTGCATAATAATTTACGACTAACCAATCCGCAGATTGTGCGCGTTTTAAGCGACAAACTAGCTAGTGTAATCAAAATAAACAAAAGAAAAACATTTTTTGGGGCAACAAAATAAAAATAAAAAATTTAAGCTAATAATCCCACACTTAAGTTAGCTCAAAAAATTTGGCTTTTGTTGTGACACGTCGTCAACGTTTGACAGCATTGGTCATAAAGCAAAATTTTAGCTACTAGCGGCTGTTACTCACTGCAAACGAGAAACGTTCATATTTTTTATTACAAAAATCGAAATCAGCGTTGTTGCGTTCATTTTGAATATTTTTTATACCCCGATGCATATTTTTTCTGGCTGTAAATTTTAGTCTTCTTTCTATAGAAATCATCTTTGTGAAGATGTGACTTAAAGTTTTCCAGGCCTAAACTGACTAGCATTTATTTTTAGTCGTAACTCAAAATAACGCTAAGTCGTTTTTAACATTTTCTTATAACTGCTCAATTAATAACCGATAGATGACGCTCTACGATATAATTATTTGTTAGCAGTTTACCAAGGAATTTGCTACATTATCACTTCCATCGTCGTCTGAAAAATTCTGAATTATGTAGTAAAATTTTCCTTTTACTGAGACGAATTCCCAAGAGGTGGCGATCTGCGACGTTTGTCCGTAAGCTACCAAGGAATGGAGTTATAAAGTTCAAAGCTCTGTTTTATTTTCGTTGTATAGAAGTTGTCTATAAGAAGATGTCACTAAAAGTTTCAGGCCTATAATGAGTAGCAAAAGAACGCCTGGTCGCTTAAATCATTGTAGGTAAACTTTTCAACCACCTCTCAACAGATGGCGCTCTATGACAGATTAAGTTTTCAGTAGCTAACAACGAAAAGATCAGAACATCCGTCGCTCTGAAAAGTTCTGAGTTATTAGCATTTTCTTATAAAGTATTAATTACTTCCCAAAAGATGACGCTCTGCGACGTTTCATTCTCGACAAATTATAATGTTGTAAAGCGCCATCTGTCGGGAATACAGCGTCACATAGCGTCACCTCTTAGGAATTAGTTAAGACCTTATGAAAAATGCTACTAGCTCAGAATTTTTCAGAGCGACGGAAGTTCTGGCCCTTTCTTGGCTGACAACTAACCAAAGAAATCTTCTTAACTAATTGCCAACAGGTGGAGCTCTGCGAAGTCTTGATTTCTTAGTAGGCTATCTTTTCTATAGCTGCAAATGCAGTAAGTCTACTACGGGCCAGATGTAAGACCACATTTGATAACTCCCTCATCTTAAAAAAAAAAAAAAACAATTTTAAAATATATTTCAATGCAAAAATGTCTTTAAAAAAACTTGCAGATGGGTATAAACTGACACAATTTTTTAGTATTTTTAATGCCTTTTTTTCTTTGACTTTGTTGTGTTGTTATTTTCATGTCTTATGTTAAAGTTCAACAACACTTAAAATTACCTCACAACCAATAAATTGCCACAACAAAACGCTGCAGCAACTGTGTATTTAAAATTATATTGCAGCTCATTTTATGCGCTCCACTGAAAAGTAGATTTTTTTTCTACACCTTAAAATAGTTTTGTTGCTTCTTTTCTATTGTTAGAGAGCTGTAGCATTAAGCACTTTAAGTGTTGCTGACCCTTTGCTTGACATCTCACTTAGTCGTTGGGTTTTGTTGTTGTTCGCAAATAGCAATTGGCCGGGTTAAAGCGCCTAATTGCACTTTCGTAATGTGCCACAGAGTGTCATGACTCATGACAGACATTTGGCTGGGAAAATAGACGAAGTGACTGCATGACAGATGGTTGGATTGGGTAAAAAAAGCTGTTAAGTTGCCATTATTACTCCACTAACTTTTTTCGCTTAATGCGTTAGTTTTGGCGCCTTGGGCACACATTAAGAAAAATTGATTGTTTGGCTTATTTGCGAGGTTTTTTCAAGAGACGTATATTTATTTTGCTGGGAGAATATGTAAGTTAAAGACTATCAGTTAATTTAAGTTGTGGCAATATTTATGTATATTTATGAAATTGGTGTGGAGTTTTGTGTGACGTATTGGCTCCGAAACTACTGAACGGATTAGCACCAAATTTTTTACAGTTTATTCTTGGAATAAGTCCTCTCGTCTAGACTATACTTCGTTTAGTTTTTTTTTTAACTTTCTTTATTTACCATATCGAGCTATATTTGCGATTGTATGGAAATTTTTTTTTGTTATTGCAAATAGTTTGTGGATACTCGTTACTACTACCCACCAGCGTTTAGTGGTCAACTATGTATCGTTTCTGAGAAAAAGTAAAAAAAAAATAATTTTATCGTTTCGTTTGTTTATACTTTTGCTTGATCGCAATTTTATCGTATCTAGAGTATGAGCACAATAATAATATTATTAGTTTTTTTTGGTATGGAAATGATCCCAACAAAAACCATAAATGATCCCAAAATAGTCCCGAAATGGTCTCAAAATAGTCCCGAAAACTATCCCGAAATGATCCCAAAAAAGTCCGGAGCATATCTCGAAAAAGTACTGAAATTATCCCAAAAAAGTCCAGAAATGGTCCCAAAATAGTCCAAAAAACCATCCCGGAGCGATCCCAACAAAATCTAGAAATGATCCCGAAATTAATCCAAAAAATTCCGAATTTTTGCTATCGAGTTTTACGATAAGCTGATATTGCTACAAATCCCACTCAAAATAGGCTCGCATCATATCGCAAATCAACTTCATACGTAAATTAACAGCTCGGTTGCTTTTCCAACTTGTTCGCTAATAAAACAATGAAAAATTTAAAAACAAATAATAAAATTTTCAGTTTTTTTAATTATTAATTTTTTTTTTTTTTTTTTAATTTAATTTAACTTTTTCTTTTTCATTTTTTTATTTACTTTAATTTATTTTATGTTGTTTTATTTATTTTATCTTAATTTTTTTATGTTTTTATTTTTTTTTATTTTTTTTTTTATTTTTTTTAATTTTTTTTTTTATTTTTTTTTTATTTTTTTGTTGTTTTTTTTTTTTTTTTGTTATTTTGTTTTATTTTTCTTTTTGTTTATGATTTTTTTTATTTTATTTTTTATTTTTTTGTTTTTTTTTTTCTTTTGATTTATTTTTTTTTTTTTTAATTTCAATTAATTTTTTTTAAGTTCAATTTTAATTTATTTTTTTGTTTCATGTTTTTTTTATTTTATTTTATTTAAATTTTTTTTTTGCGTTTTTATTTTTTTTTTTTTTTTTTTTTTTATTCTATTTTAATTTATTCTATTTCGTTTTATCTTTTTTTTCTTTTTCATTTTGTTTATGTATTTCTTTATTTTATTTTATTTGTTATTTTTTTTGTATTTTTTTTCTTTTGATTTATTTATTTTTTTTTTTTAAGTTTATTTTTAATTTTTTTTTTGTTTCATGTTTTTTTTTATTCTATTTTATTTTTATGTTTTATGTTTTTTTTTTATTTTCTTTTTATTTTTTTTTTATTTTGTTTTTTTTTTATTTTTTGTATTCGTTTTGCATTTTTCCAAAAAATTTCAATTAATGGGTCAGAGCAAAACCACAGAAAAGCTCAACTTACCTTTTTTGAAGTATATTGAGATAATGTTTTTGGGCAAGATCTGCAAAGAATGAAAAAAAAAAAAACAAATATTAAATTAAAGTTAATAATTTGTTTAGTACTTTATAATTTAGAACAACACTTGAGAGGCATGGTATAAGATAGTAGAGTCCTTACACCATTATATAAGGGTGGTTTGCTTTGATTCAAGCAATTTTACAGCCGTCTTTCGATGAAAAATTTTCACAAAAAAAAACAAAAAATAAAAAATGGATAACCTTTTATTCATTTAATCGCAACTTCCATGCATTAATTTTGGCAGAAAAAATACTACAATTCCATTTATAAAACTTCGCAGCAATAAAAAATTGGAATATTTATTTAACAATTCAAATCAACTAGCAGCATGTGGCAACATTCACTTTCCCTAAACTGGCGGGAAAAACGCCCTCACGCAAGCTGTGAAACGCAGCAACTTTTGAACTAACGAAGCTTACAACGCACACAATCAGCGCAAAATAGACGTCAACAAGTCGTTCATGCCACACACGTTAGTCTTTCCTTTTACTTTCTATAGCTGTGGATAGGCAATTTCAATGGGAAAATGTGTTTGCTGATTGTGTGGATTAACGCGCACGCAAAGCCGAAAAAAAACAAAAAAAAAATTGCAAGCGTTACAGTCACACAAGCAGTTTGTTTGCATTTTCAAATTTTGCGTTTATGTTCCGCATTCACAGCGAATGTCATGTAAAATTTGCATGTCTTCCTAGACTAGCAAAAAAAAATCGTTAAAAATCTTTAGTTTTGTTTTCTAGCGCTAGTTACATTTCCACTTTCACACAGCACAGGATTTGTCAACGCGCTGGCATCGTTTGTGACAGTAAAGGACAGCCTAAGTTTGATTATAAAAGCAAAACAGGCTTTAAACTAAGTGTGTATTTGCCTGCAGCGAAACAAAAACTTAAAAGGTTCGTTGCTTAAGTCTTTTGTTTTTAAGTGCACACTCTTAGCCATTTGATTGTTGTAGCTTTTGACCATTAATGGCTATTTAAATGTCCACTTTTGCAAATCGTTATTGCACAATTTGGCAAATGTTTCATAGCCACAAAAGCAACAACTAACAACAGCAAAGTAGGCGCAACCCTACTTGGGCAATCGCAGTAATTGCAAACTATTTCGACTACAAAAAAAAAAAAAAACAACGCAAAATAGCTTTGCATCCCACAATACGCGTAGCAGATTTTCACATGTAGCCAAACGAAATGTCATTGCATGTTTTTGTATTCGCTTTTGTTGTTTCAAGTTATTCAAGCATTGACCACGCGTGTCTCTGCCAAGCTATTGTTTTCTTGTTCAGCTTCATTTGCTTGCCCGGCGGTCATCTAAGCGGTTTGAGTGGTTGAGTTTGATCACATGGTTGTTGTTATTGTTGCTGCCTATTATTGCTTGATTGTACGCCTGTGCATGTTATTTTACCTGTCGCTGAGCTTAATTGCTCCAACACGACACTTTGCTTGGCTAATTTTACAGCAAATTTCAATTGTCAATAGCGCGCATGCGCAAATTTGCGCAAACTCACATACATACACACGCATACACAAATATGGGGATGCTGCTGTAATTGCGTATGAGTTTTATGTATGTAGTTGCCGCATGCGCACAAATCGATATTGCCAATTGACATAAAAATTAGGATTTTATTGAGATTTTATGTGATTTTTCCGCATTCATGGCTAGGATGAAAGTAACAACAACTTGTCTAGAGAGTTGCATCACTAACAATTTCTTTCATATGCTTGTCTTAGTAGAAAATACTCTTGCATAATAAAGTTTTAAGATTTGATTATGAGTCTTCTCATTATGCAATTAATGAGCTATTAAGCGTCGTTTACTGTCGAAAAATATTTTTTAGTTGCGCAATTTTAAAGTAGACAAAGTTATGACCTTTAACAACAAAGTTCAATTTATTCCCTGAATAAGTCATGCCTACAAAAAAAATCTTCAATGCTAAAAACTTTAAGATCCACTTTGATTGACTTAATCTATGGTTAACATACAAATGGAATGGGCGTTTTGCCACGCCTATCTATATTTTTTTTATACAAAACGCTCAGTTTTTTTATTTTTTGAAAACCTACAATCGTGTAACTTCCTTGGAGATTAGTAACATTCGTAAAAATTAAGTTCTTTATAGGGTTGAAAATCTAGGTATGCACCAAAACCATAACCGTAACATTTCATTTGAAAACATTTACTTCAAAATTTAAACCGTTTCAAACTGTTAAATTTTTCAAAACGGAATCCCTTTGTAACTGGTTTCAACCCTTTCTTTATTCAAGAAACTATAACCGTTTAAACCGGTTGGAGCCATTTCAACATAGAATCCATTTGAAAGCATTTTAAACCGGTTTCATTTATCAAAAGTTGGTCTTTTGCGTTTAAGACCGTTTCAACTTTGAAAACCGAATCTATTTGAAACCATTTCCGACCGTCTCGTTTACTTTTTTAAACTGAATCCATTCCAAACCGTTTGAGACCGTTTCATTTTTCATAACTGGATCCATTTGAAACCGTTTGGGCCGTTTCATTTTTCAAAACTGATGCCATATGAAAAAATTTTAAACTATTTCAATTTGAAACGGTTTGATTCATTCAAAACTAAATCTATTTCAAACCGTTTTAGACAGTTTTTTATTTAAACTGAAGCCATTTGCAGCCGCTTGGGACTTCAAACTCATTTTTGAATGATGAACCCATTTCAAACCGTTTAAAACAGGTTCCATTTTTTCAAAAAACTGGAACGGTTTAATTTTTCAAAGCTTAATCGATTAGGGAACCGTTTGAAATCTTTCCATTTCCATAATCCATTTCAAACCGGTTTTACCCGTTTAATTTTTCAAGACTGAAATCGAAACCCTTGCCGTTTTAAATTGTTTCCAATTTAATTTAAAACCATTCAAGACTGTTTCATTTTTCGGAAATTTATCAGTTCTAAAGCGTTTCAGACTGTTTCTTTTGCTCTAGCAGATATCGCTCGCTTTCCGGAGGCATGAATGTGAAAATTTTCCAGACTTAAGTTAATAGGCTTATGTGACTAATCTCTCGTTCTCTACGATTCACGAAAATCCTGTGTTTTCAAAGTACAAGGAACCCCCGGAAATTTGCAATGCCATTTTCATGAATGTGTAGTTCAATCTCTGAAAATTCTGCCAGAAAAACAAATGCGCTGCACATTTATGTTTCTGGCGGAACAAAAATGTTTAAAAATTGCGTTTCTAAATTTTTTAAATTTTTTGTTGAGCCAGAAGCAAAAATGCACTGCACAACAGACACCATGGCGTATACATAACAATTATGCTACACATTCATGGTTCTGGCACAACGAAAATAAATATTTAACTTTAGCATAATTTATGAACCATTTCGAATCTTGTTGGATATAAGTTCTAAGTTCGTAAAATAGAATCTATTCATATACAATTTACTCTAAATAACTAAATTGAAGCAGCACTACTTCATTCGCCCATCGCTGATTCATTCATGCTCTCAATCATTCATGCTTCTGTTGCCCTTTAAGCGCCAGGCGGAGACCTTTCGCAACATGCCAACAAACAACTTAAAACATGCTAAAGCCAACACTCAATGCCAAAGTCAGAAGGTAAAGAGAAAAAAGAAAAAACAACACCATCAACCTCAAACGACAAATGAATTTGCGCCACAGCAACAATAACAACAAACCAAATCGCTGTTGCAATAATTCACGCGATAAAAATCTCTCATCGCCAGCAACTGTTTGGTTATTATTATTTTTTATTATTGTTAGCATTGCATTTTTATTGCTGCATTACGACGAATAAAAAAAGAGTACAAACATAAAAGAAGGTAAAAATAAAAAAATAAAGCAGAGAGGAAAAATTAAAATTTTATGTTGCTAAAGCAGCCAGCGACGTGCAGAAATGTGCACTTAGAAGCGAAGGAATGTGGAGCCTTCAGCCCGCTTACCTGCCTGTGCTACACTAAGAAACTAGCGACAGTGTTTAAAGGCAATGGCGCGGCGCCGCACAGTGGAGCATTTTGGAGGATTCTCTGGCAAAATTAAATATGTAGCAACAGACAGCAAAATGATATATTTTCATAGAGGTTGAGGCAAACCGAGGGTATAATGGCAGCTTTCGATAGAAAAAGTGATATTATAGTGATTGTGATTGTGATTGTGATTGTGATTGTGATTGTGATTGTGATTGTGATTGTGATTGTGATTGTGATTGTGATTGTGATTGTGATTGTGATTGTGATTGTGATTGTGATTGTGATTGTGATTGTGATTGTGATTGTGATTGTGGTTGTGACTGCGATTGTGATTGTGATTGTCATTGTCATTGTCATTGTGATTGTGATTGTGATTGTGATTGTGATTATGATTGTGATTGTGATTGTCATTTTGATTGTGCTTGTGATTGTGATTATGATTATGATTGTGATAGTGATTGTGATTATGATTGGAATTGTGATTGTGATTGTGATTGTAATTGTGATTTTGATTTTGATTGTGATTGTGATAGTTATAGTGATAGTGATAGTGATAGTGATAGTGATAGTGATAGTGATAGTGATAGTGATAGTGATAGTGATAGTGATAGTGATAGTGATAGTGATAGTGATAGTGATAGTGATAGTGATAGTGATAGTGATAGTGATAGTGATACTGATTGTGATTATGATTGTGATTGTGATTGTGATTGTCAGTGTGATTGTGCTTGTGATTGTGATTGTGATAGTGATAGTAATAGCGCCGCATGTTCTAACCACTCAATAGATACTTGAGCAAAAACAAACCACTGTGCGCTGCTACTTCGACTCTGTTTCGTGCTTGTAACACTCTTTGTGGGCTACGACAGTGACAGTAGCATTGTTAGCATGAAACATATTTTCAACTCACATTGTTGCTACATTTTATTGTTTTCCACTTTTCGCTCAACAATTGTTTACTTTCTTTTGTTTATTTCTTTCAGTGCACTGCACTTTATGCCAAAAGTAAAAACAGCAATGTGCTGCCTGCACCGTTTGCTTGGAACTTGACTTCTGTTACCTTGGTTGTCTGTGGCAAGTTGTTGTATGCTCGTTGCATGTTGCATGTTTGCTCTTTTGTTGGGGGCGTGGGAGTTGTTACACGGGCGGCAACTGCTTCGCTTGTTCACTGTGTTCGGCTGTGGCGCTGGCGGCGAAATTTCTTTCTAACAAAGACAACAACACAAAGTGACGATGCTCGGACTGGCATTATTATTGCTCCAGCTACTTATGTATGAGAATATTTTGTTTTATTGCTGTCATTGCGTTTTTTTCTCCTCCCTCTCGCTCTTTTTGTTGCTTTTATTCTTACAAAGTGCAATCATAGAAACCAGATCGGACGTTAAAAGCTTTGATGCGCGCCGTCACAATGTAGAGAGCTTTGTTCATTCGCTGCAGCCGTATGTTTTCTAGGTTACTGTTGTTATTGTGAGTACAATTGTTGTTGTAGTTGTTGCAGCCATTTATGTTATTGTTTATGATTTCGCTTTTTTGTATGATTGTGATTCTTTTTGTTGTGTTAGTTGTTGATGTGGTTGTTATTTTCAATGTTCGCTGTAAGTATTCGTTGTGCTACGATAATTCATTCATGCAGCTTGCAACACGACAATGCCCCAGTTTTGGAGGTAAATAAACTAATGAAAGCGCATTTTTGCATTGCAAAATGTGAGGCGTAGTATACTACAAAAAATGCTGCCTTTAACGTTATTAGGTAGCTTACTACGCCTTGGTCGATTAGTCCGCCTTCCCTCGTCACCAAAGTCGGCTGGCAGTAGAAGCACCTTCCGGGCCGCTGGTATCACTAGAACGACCGTTAATCAGCCGGAGAATTGATTGAAAAGTTATGAGTACATGTTGAGTTTAAGGGACCCTCAACGAAGGACTTAGTGATATGTAGGTATACAGATAGAGATAGTGATAGTGATAGTGATAGTTATAGTTATAGTTATAGTTATAGTGATAGTGATAGTGATAGTGATAGTGATAGTGATAGTGATAGTGATAGTGATAGTGATAGTGATAGTGATAGTGATAGTGATAGTGATAGTGATAGTGATAGTGATAGTGATAGTGATAGTGATAGTGATAGTGATAGTGATAGTGATAGTGATAGTGATAGTGATAGTGATAGTGATAGTGATAGTGATAGTGATAGTGATAGTGATAGTGATAGTGATAGTGATAGTGATAGTGATAGTGATAGTGATAGTGATAGTGATAGTGATAGTGATAGTGATAGTGATAGTGATAGTGATAGTGATAGTGATAGTGATAGTGATAGTGATAGTGATAGTGATAGTGATAGTGATAGTGATAGTGATAGTGATAGTGATAGTGATAGTGATAGTGATAGTGATAGTGATAGTGATAGTGATAGTGATAGTGATAGTGATAGTGATAGTGATAGTGATAGTGATAGTGATAGTGATAGTGATAGTGATAGTGATAGTGATAGTGATAGTGATAGTGATAGTGATAGTGATAGTGATAGTGATAGTGATAGTGATAGTGATAGTGATAGTGATAGTGATAGTGATAGTGATAGTGATAGTGATAGTGATAGTGCTAGTGATAGTGATAGTGATAGTGATAGTGATAGTGATAGTGATAGTGATAGTGATAGTGATAGTGATAGTGATAGTGATAGTGATAGTGATAGTGATAGTGATAGTGATAGTGATAGTGATAGTGATAGTGATAGTGATAGTGATAGTGATAGTGATAGTGATAGTGATAGTGATAGTGATAGTGATAGTGATATTGATTGATAGCGATTGTTTTTTTATGCATAAATTTGTTTGATTATTTTCACGATAAGTATAAAAAATCGACATCTTCGGCCGACATGTACCAGCTCAAATCTTCTTGCTTGCTAAATTACTTTCCAAAAAAAAAAAAATACTTGCAAGCAACTCGAAGTCGTTTTAAGTCCTAACGAACGAGTAGTATATTTATGGAAATGTTTAGCTAATAACCATTAGGTTATCAGAGTTAATGGGGCTCAATGGGCATACAATTGGCACCCCAATCAATTGGCAACATTTAATTGAAATAAGCGAAAAGTCGTGCAACATAAATGAAAGCTAATACAAAGTGCTTTACAAGTAAATAAATGTGTGTTTTTTTTTTGTGTGAGTGTGCGTATTAGCAAGTACGCACAACAATAAAATAAATATTTGTTGCCACCGCATAGACCATTTTTTTTGCTGTTGTTGCATAGCAAAAATTGTCACTATTTACAGGCATGCATTTGAAGAAAAGTCAATTGATCTGCGATGTGAGGCAGCTGCTGCCAATTGTTGGATTGACTTAAAAAATTGACTTAAAAAAACAAAACAGCAAACGCCGTCATCAAGAAGTACGAAGTACAATGCAACATGCGGCAATGGTGACAAGAGGACAAACAGTTTTGTGTTGCTAATATGGTTAAGTGTTTGCTTTTTTCATTTCATCAACAGTAGATGTACATATGTGTGTATGTGGCAGACGCCAATGGCTGACGCTGGTACGCCAACTAGCTGGAGTTCAATGAATGCAACTCACGCAGTAACGGCGGTGCTGTTGCTGACTATAGTCGGCCTGAAGAAAAGTGGTTGCCTTACCGACAGGAAAATTGCAAGTTGCACATATATAAAATCAAATAAAAAATATAACAAAATAAAATAAAATAAAATAAAATAAAATAAAATAAAATAAAATAAAATAAAATAAAATAAAATAAAATAAAATAAAATAAAATAAAATAAAATAAAATAAAATAAAATAAAATATAATAAAATAAAATAAAATAAAATAAAATAAAATAAAATAAAATAAAATAAAATAAAATAAAATAAAATAAAATAAAATAAAATAAAATAAAATAAAATAAAATAAAATAAAATAAAATAAAATAAAATAAATAAAATAAAATAAAATAAAATAAAATAAAATAAAATAAAATAAAATAAAATAAAATAAAATAAAATAAAATAAAATAAAATAAAATAAAATAAAATAAAATAAAATAAAATAAAATAAAATAAAATAAAATAAAATAAAATAAAATAAATAAAATAAAATAAAATAAAATAAAATAAAATAAAATAAAATAAAATAAAATAAAACAAAATAAAATAAAATAAAATAAAATAAAATAAAATAAAATAAAATAAAATAAAATAAAATAAAATAAAATAAAATAAAATAAAATAAAATAAAATAAAATAAAATAAAATAAAATAAAATAAAATAAAATAAAATAAAATAAAATAAAATAAAATAAAATAAAATAAAATAAAATAAAATAAAAAATAAAATAAAATAAAATAAAATAAAATAAAATAAAATAAAATAAAATAAAATAAAATAAAATAAAATAAAATAAAATAAAATAAAATAAAATAAAATAAAATAAAATAAAATAAAATAAAAATAAAATTAACCTATATTAAATCACATTAAACTAGAGATTTTTTGCTGGGTATATAGCACGAGCACCATATTTATGTACACACACTACTAACAACGCTCACACAGTTTTGGCGACAACATGATGCGTGGCATGCAACAGTCACCGCAAATGCGACATATTCCTATTGCTATTATTCTGATGTCTCCTCAATAGTTGAGACTCGCTTCAATAGCTTGGAGACGCCTCGTTGTGTATGCAACAAAGTATACCTACATACATACATACACATACATATACATACACTAACTGACGTGAGTAAATAGAAAATTGTCAACAGCACGCACAACGGGGGCAACAATAATAACAACATGACATACCTACATATGAGCACGAGGTGGTAGCAAAAAAACAATAGTACTAACAACAAGACGTAACATATTTTTTTCATATTTTCTTTCTATGCCTTCCACGCTGCATTTCTTTACTTTATTTACTTCGTGTCGGTTGGAGTAGTCGCCTTATTAAAGGCGCATGCGCAGCATATTTAGTTTGTAACTAACGCTTATTTGCCAAATGCAAGCAAACATACAGCTTGCTGTGAAAGCCTCCAACTAACCCAACTGCCTTGCACTGTGTGTCGACGACTGTGCGAGTGTCAATACACACTTCGAATGCGTTCAAATAAATGCTTAATAAAAAGATCGAATTTCATTAATTGTAAAACAAACTCGAACGCAGCGAGTTAACGATGTAGCAACAAAATTGAGTCGAACAACAGCAATAGCAAATAGTAATAGCAACTAGATATGCGGCAGCTGATACTGCACATAAGTACATAAAAATGTATGTATGTTTGTATGAGTTTATAAATTGAATTGAATACGAGTGCAATGCCGTTGGAGGGGGGAGTAGAAGTTGAAATGTGAGAAAAATATTTTGTTAAAATATTTTGTTGTAAATGCCAGTGATCGAGTAGGGGAGGTTATTAATTGTGCGTTATTATTGATTGCCTTGAAAAAAATGGTTTTTCACTATCACTCTCACTTCCTTCTTACTTTATCCCTCACTTTGACTATCAATCATCATTATCACTATCATTGCTTTCACCATTACTATCATTATCACTATCATTGCTTTCACCATTACTATCAATATTACTATCACTCTTTTTCTGACTCTCACCATCATACATACTATCACTCTTACTCCGACTCTCACTTTTATTCTCACCATATTTCTCATTGTGCTACCAGTACCACTATCACTATGCATATCTCTATCAGTACCACTACCACTTCCACTAGCATTTCCACTTCCACTACCATTTCAACTACCACTACGACTAAAACCACTATGACTATGACTACCACTATTACTACCACTAGCACTACCACTACCACTACCACTACTACTACCACTATCACCTCACTACCCCTACCACTTTATCAGGGTCACCAGCACTATCACACACTTGGACTCTCAATACCATGCTCACTATTCCTCTCACTATGACTACCAATATATCTAACACTGTCACTATCACTTTCCGTTTCTCTTTCCCGTGACTTCTCAATCTTTACCTCTACCTCACAACCCCCTCCCCCCCCCCCCCACCCTCTTCCAATGTTTTAAAAACTTTTTTAATTATATTTCTGATCCAAAAAAGCTCCTATGGATATATTAGCTGGTTGGAGGAAATCCGGTATTTTTGTTTAAGGACAAATTCTCTGCTTCTTTCTGGTACTTAAATTTACACAAATGTAACGAATTAAAGTTTTCACCATCTTTTTGTTTCAACAAAGGGTTAATATCTTGCTAACGATCGTTTATCGGGTGATATCTATAGACTCTCAAGAGTTTAATATATATATTTTTTTTCGTTTTTGCTATGGCATTCCTAGCTCACACTGTGGTCGCAAATGTTAATTTCACTTCAGCAAACATTTGCACAGCCGGCAGCTAGCTGAAATGCACTCATAATGCTATACACACACAGCTGTATTACTTTTATAAACAAAGTCCATATATTAATGCGTTAGATGCAATATAGGTAAACATACCATACATATATCTATAAGGAGTTACTTGCAAACATCGTAACAAGCCAGTATTGGTGTTGCGTTGCATCGTCAATGGCGCTGGTGGCGTCACATACGCGTTCTCTGATGTCTGTGACAGATCACAGAAATGTGTTGCATTTTTTAATCAAAGCAATCGATCAAACGGTAGTTTTGTGTCCAGTTACAGTTTTGTACGCGTTTTGTTGTTGGTCGCCTATATGCGAGTGACAAACCAACTATGCTCGTAGTTGTTTTGGTTTTCATATGATTCCATTTTTATTCCACGTTTTTGTGCCATTTCTTCTTTCACATTGCTGCTTCGTGTTTCTTGTGTACTCAATGTTGTGCGTGACATGTGATATCAAATGATAAAATCTATCGCATATGAACTGATGGAGTGTGTACATATGTATGTGACTACGTATCTGTGTATGAATAGGTAATTCATATTTTCACATTCAATAGCTATCAACTTTTCTTATGCTCTCGTTTTTTCTTATATCATTTATTTTATCAATTTCTCTTTTATTTCATCTTTTTGCGTTTTTATATAAAAAATGTCATCCGATCACATCACACTGTGATATGATCGTTTAAGCATTATAATTAGGTATATACCTCATTTTGAAATTGAAGCAGCATATCTTTGATGATCTCAGTCGTTTTTGCTGATAGTTTTCCACATTAGCTCAAGTAGGGTGAATTAAAAAGAAGTAGAGGCTTTAAGAATTCCTAGTTTCAAACCCACAAAATAGTTAGATCGCGCCTTGCTCGAATGGTATTAAATTGCAGAAATGTGTATAATTCGAGCAAGAGCGAGTTTTGAACTACGAGACTGACCACAATAGCGGTCACGATCAAATCCGCGAGAGCCACCATAACATAGTGACAGTGACCTTTTCAGCAAAACTGGCCTTAAAGTAACAGTTACCTTTATAGTAACAGTAAAATCTATAGCAACAGTGACCTTCATAGTACACTCTATAATAGCAGCAACAGTAACAGGGGCCTTATAGTAGTAATAAAATCTATATAACAGTACACTCTATAATAGTAGGAGCAGTAACCGTGACCTTTATAGTAACAGTACACTCTATAATAGTAGGAACAGTAACAGTGACCTTTATGGTAACAGTAAAATCTAGAGTAACAGTGAACTTTATAGTAACAGTACTCTCTATAGTAGCATGAGCAGTAACAGTGACCTTTATAGTAACAGTACCCTCTATAGTGAAGTGACCTTCATTTTAATAGTAAAATCTAGAGTAACAGCGACCTGTATGCCATTTATTAACAGTACACTCTATAATAGCAGGAACAGTAACAGGAGCCTTTATGGTAACAGTAAAATATAGAGTAACAGTGAACTTTATAGTAACAGTATACTCTACAGTAGCAGGAACAGTAACATGGGCCTTTATGCCAACAGTGACCAGTGGCAGGAGAAGTAACAGTGACCTTTCGGTTTACCTTTTCCAAAATACAGTATAAAACATTTCCAAATTCTAACTTCTACCCTGGAATAGACCAGCCGCTTTATAGTAGCAGTTAAAGTAATGGAGATCTTTTTCAGAAACAGTTACCAATGGCAGTAGAAGTAACAGTTACCTTTTTTTAGACACAGTGACCTTTAGAGAGATAATCATCATTCATCACTTATTGGCGCTTAACAGCCTAAGCGATTTTGGCCGTTGCCTATCAAAGCACGCCAGTCACTCCTTTTTAGCGATAACTGACTTTAATTGGAATGCCCAAGGGAGTTGAAGTCATCCTCCACTTGTTGTTTCCATCTCAGTCAAGCCTCCTCCTTCCTCTGTGCTGGAGCTCCTTTGTCCATTCGCATGACTTGACCCAACCAGCGGAGCCTTTGGGCTTTAATTCGCTGGACTATGGTCAGATCTGCGTAAAGCTCGTACAGCTCCGCTACTTTTTACCACAGATCTTTGTTATGGAAGAAATAACTCTGTTATAAAAAATTTATCCCGCTAGGTGGCGCAGTAGTCGCTATATTTGCTAAATCTGTATTTATGGTCCTATTCTGTTCACACCTGTGTTTGATATATAATCAAATTCTCTGTCAAAAAAAAAAATAAGCCGACAGGTGGCGCTGTAGTTGAGATACTCAAAACACTGTACTGATGATCCATTTATTGGTATACGGTCATTTCCTAGTCGTAGTATTAGTAAATACCTACATACCTCAGAAATATAATTTGAATTACTGTTTTTACATAATTTTTTCAACGAATGCTTCTTCAACAGCATTACTAACAACAAAATAAAACATACCTGCATAAATCCTCAACCAAATAAATGTACTAACTATTTGCGCAGATGAGGCACAAGTTGCATCAATTTATCAAAATATCGCTGCAGGTGAAGTTGGGCAATTTAACGGTTCAGCAACAAAACAAAAGAGGCGTTTAAATATTTCTATAATAGACAGGAGTGTATGTGCCTTACAAATATAAATCTTTACAAATATGTACTCCGCTTATATTTGTAGGTATATGTCTGCACAATAGATTTGCAATTGTAAAATATACTCGCGGGCATAGCTCGCCCACTAAATGCCGCTGTAATTGCTACTATTTAGATGAATGTTGCTACGGTGAGTCCAAATTGCCTATAAAGCATTTTTTAGGTAGTAACCGAACTGCAAAACAAATCTAGCTATGTAATGTTTATTCGAGAAGCTGCTGCAGAATTGAAAACTATTATGTAAATTTGTACGTTTACAAGTAAACCCATTTTTCTGTAGTGATATATTATAATACAAATGTTATGCTTGAAGAAAAAGAAGCACTGCCTGCAGGTGATTTCGACTGATGAATTTTTAAGCTATTGCATAGATTTTATCGCAGGCCTTGGCGCTGGGAGTGAAATGACAAAAATGTTAATGTTAAAAAAGTTCGTAACGGACTTTTTTCAATGTTAAAAGGTTCGGCGTTAGCAACATAACTTGACAAAAATAAATATTAGCGTTGCCTACGTTTAGGCGTATGACGTTGTACTAATGTTAGCAGCAGGCCGATTACATAAAATTGGAGCTGTACATTACATTACATTAAAATTGGATCTGTAAGCGTTGCCTACATTTAGGCTATACTACTAACAGTGTGACGTTGTACATAAAATTGGAGCTGTATAGACTACACTGTTAACAGGTTAAGGCTGTACTGTTCTAAAGTCATAAATACGCTCGTTGACTTTTCATAAATATTATAATTGCATAAGTTGATAAAAAGTGATATGCAATAGCTTTACCGCGGCAGTCCTCAAGTCCCACACGTCCTCTTTTTTAAGATGTAACAGCTCGTTTGTTTTCTTTTAAACTGTTCCAGAGCTGCACTATGCACCAACAAACTAGATTTTTTCGGTTTGAAATAAAAAAAAGATCTTTGTGCTGGTTGAAAATTACGTATAATATTTTATTTTTATATTTTGACCAGCGAGTCAAGCCCATAGCACTTATTTATTTTTGTACCAAATGTTAACATTTCGTAGGATTGCATAACTTTAAAAACTCACTCTGTCAGTATAGGCATAGTCATAAATTTTAGCTTCTGGCGCTTAAATTTTGCGCGAACATCTGCTTGCTGAATTATACTTTCAAAAAAATGTAGCGTTAATTTTTTTAATCTATAACATTGGCGTGGGTCACTAGGCCAGACAGAGAAGCTATTACAATAATTAATTTTATTGTTTTCATTTAGCTGCTAAATTTTAGCATATTTTACTCTATCAAGTCGCTTGAGAGGTGTGCGCACTACCGCGGACGTAGGAGAATAATATCGAACATATACGAGGGTCGCTGCCTATCAGCTGTCAGCTTTAGGAAATTTGAAGGAACTATTTATGTGTATCAAATCTGTATTAAACTAAATGTGATACTTCTAATCCTGAACCAAAAAAACCATAACTTTAACCGTAGCCATAATCATAACTTTAGCCGTAGCCATAACCGTAACCGTAACCATAATAATAATGGCTGTAAACCAAATCTTCACTTTATATCTAACTAACCGTTACCATAAATATCGCCCTTATAGTAAAATCGTAATCATTACCAGAACCGTTATCGTAATCTTACATCGTAATCATAGCCATAAGCGCTACCGTAAAATCGTAAACATAACCATGACAATAAATGTAGCCATAACCGTAAAACCATAACCAAAACCGTACTCTAAATCTAGCCGTAATCGTAAAGCCGCAACTACAACCTTTGCCGTAATCCCATAATCGTAACCATAACCGTTGCAGTAAGCGTAAAATTGTAAGCACAACCGTAACTATAAATCTAGCCGTAATCGTTAAAACGTAACCATAACTGTAACTATAAAGCTAGCCGTAATCGTGAAACCGCAAACATAACATTGACCGTAATCCAGAAATCGTAACCATAACCGTTGCAGCAATCGTAAAATTGTAACCACAACCGTAACTATAAATCTAGCCGTAATCGTTAAAACGTAACCATAACTATACCTATAAATCTGAATGTGAAACCGCAAACATAGCCCTTATAGTAATCGTAAAATTGTAACCATAGCCGTAACTATAAATATGACCGAAATCGTAAAATACTAACCATAACCGTTACCGTAACCGTAAAATCGTAACCATAACCGTAACTATGAACGTAGCATTTATCGTAACATAACTCTAAAAGTAGTCTTAATACGAAAACTCATTTTGTAACCTTCGTATGTGTCAGTGAGTAGTTTAATCTGTAGCCGATGTGTCACTTTTCCAACAGAAGAATTTTGTTCTTTTGTTGATAAATTAAGGCATTTTTTGTTACTTTGTTCACATTTGCAAGCGATAAGTCTTAGTGACTGGAAACGTCGGTTAAAATAAGACAACTCGGTTTCTGAAATATTTATGTACATACCTACAAGTAGATAAGGCTGTAAGTAAATATGTCCGCCAAACAAACCGATCACATTTCGAAAAGTCATGCAGCAGAAGTTAAGCTCAAAAACAAGATTCTTTTCAGAGATTGTGGGCTTGAGAAGACATGCGTAGTCTGTGAATTATTTACGCCAATAGTTAGCTCTAGATTAATAGAAATAGGAAAAACAGAAGAAAATCTAAGAGAATGTCGGCATATCAAGTTGCTATATGCAAATCTGATTAAAGTTTTGCACCCTACGCAATTGACGCGAACGTCCACAAGCATTTGTCACTTTTGCAGATTAAAATTAACGAGTTTTCATTATTTTTCAATGTCTTGAACACACATTTCTGGTTGCCGCCACATCTTGGGCATTTGATGCTTTATTAGAGCATTTGAGAAATAAATAAATTGGTAATAGTGAAACTTGAATGAATGAGGCTCCAAAGCCCACCAGAATTCTTGAGTGTAAAATGCAAGCACTTGAATTTTATGCACGACTATGGTTGTGTGCTAGCATACCCTGCAGGAAAGTGCACTTAAACGGAATAAAAAAAAATTAAAATTAAATAAAATAAAACAGTAAAAAAAATAAAAACATTAAAAATAAAAAAAAACTAAATAACAAAATAAAAAATTAAATTCAATTAAAGTATAAAAAATTAATGAAATAAGAGTAAAAAAAATTAAATAAAATAAAGGACGTGGGCACTCGTGGACTGCCCCGGTAAATCTATTGCATATTACCAACTTATGCCAGGCCCGTACGCAGCGGTGGGGGTTTTGAATTTTAAGATCCTCCCGCACATATCCAGTCAAAGTCAAAATCAAAGTCGAAGTCAAAATCAAAACCAAAGTCCAGTCAAAGTCAAAGTCAAAATCAAAGTCCAGTCAAAGTCAAAGCCAAACTCGAAGTCAAAGTCAAAGTCAAAGTCCAGGCAAAGTCATAGTCGAAATCAAAGTCAAAGTCAAATTCCAGTCAAAGTCAAAGTTAAAGTTAAGGTTAAGGTTAACTTTAACTTTAACATTAACTTTATGATATAGATCCAATTTTATGTATTCAACCTTTTGTTAACACCGAACTTTTTCGAAACTTTTCGAAACTTTTTTCACAAAATATCCGTTCCGTTTTTTTTTTTTTTTGATTTAGGTGCCAAATCCGCGATAAAATCTACGCAATAGCTTAAAAATTAAATAAAATAAAAGACTTTGGCTGAAACTAAAAAAAAAATCAGAATGTCGCAGTTTTTCTTACTGGATATTTCTGCATACAGCTAAAATAAATGTATTCGGTCACCTTAACACCCCACACACTGTCGCATCACACCGTTCGTTTGATTAAACGCTCACGCGTGTGTACGTCATTATTTTTACTAACATGAGTCTCTTCCAATTCATACGTCTAGCACAATTCTCATCATATTACTTATGTGGTGTGAAAGCTCTTTGTGGGCCTTTATCAAAGGTGGTTATTTTTAGAGATGGCAGCTCTATCATGCATGCTGACAAATCAATAACTCAAATGCGCGTCGATGAGTAGGCCGCAGATGATTTATTGTTGATTTATTTGTTGCAGGCAAATGAGTTGCCCTAATGTTTCAGCTTTTCATGTATGTGGTTTTGCCATAGGCTGATCTCTGTTCTTTCAGCCCACTTCATTTTTTCTGTAGAAAGTGTTGGTATGGTTTGATACATACTTTTAACTATGAACTAGATTTATTGCCGTCATTTATTGCACTTCCTTTAAAACATTCAACTCTGAATTGTTTCTCAAATCATTATCAAGCTTTGTAGCTGATTTCTAAGACATAATGAAATGAAATAAAATTAAATTAAATTAAAAAAAAAAAAAAAATTTAAGAAAAAAAATTTAATAAAAAAAAAAAAAACTAAAAAATAAAAGAAAAAAAATTAAATTAAATTAAATTAAAATAAGATAAAATAAAATATTAAAAAAAAATTATTTTTAAATAAAATAAAATAAAATATTAAAAGAAAAAAATAAAAAATAAAAAATCACTATTCTCCTTCTCGAATTCAGAAATTCGATTATTTTCAAATATCTGAAAATCTTGAGGTGGAACGCCCCTCCAACACTTTTTCACAAAAAAACTAAATTCGTAATTTTGCTTAGTTGACTACTTCAAATATTTTCCAATTTTTCGTTTTCAAGTACACCTCATATTGATTGTGTGTCTGTCATTTATTGCCAGCTAAACATAGATCACCCTTGTATTCCTATTATAACATATGTATGTTTTGTTTGTATGTACTTGATGATGTCGATGTTGTTCTTTATTTAGTTTGTCATCTGGTAATATTATGTGCCTTCAGTCCACTCGAAAAGTCTATTTTAAAATTATTTATTTTGAAATTTAAATTTATATTTTTGTGTGGGGTATCTGATGTATGGTGGTCAAGGTTGTACAGAGAGACATAGGTACATGTAGTGAAAGAGAAATGATGAATGTGAGAAAAGTGATTGAGTATTTTCAGGTAAGTGGAAGAGTTGAAGAAAAATATTGGTAGTGTGTCGATATTAATTTCTGCTTGCAAGCAGTGGCATGCATTTTGCACACTTTTTGTCTCGCCTTCAAATCACATTTTGTGACATGTGGCACCTCGCATGGCACATGTCTAACCCAGTTTCAGTACGAAGTTGAACTTATTTTCAGCAGCTACATAATATCTTAATACGAGCACGACATGAGCAACAAGAAAAAAAGAAAACAAAAAAAAATCACAAAAAACACGACAGCAGCACCACATTCAACAAGCACCTGATGCTTTTGCTGCCACAGCTAAATACCGATGCTTGGCCCTGGCGCTCGTAACAAAAGGTGTCAAATTACGCTTGCGCACGGCCTGCACTAAAATTGCGGCAGCTAAAATTGCTCAATATTTTTTCACACCTTTTAATAGCTTTAAAGTGATTTTGTTTCAGGTTTTTTCGCAAATTCATTAAAATTCTGGTTTTCTCCTTTTGGAATGTCTACAAAATATTTTAAATTAATAATTTTTTTGTATTGTGTTCCTATGAAATGTGACGTGTACGTTTACTGTTATGTTTGTTGCTGTTACAAGTTGTGGTTTGGTTGCCTACAGCTGTTGTTAACTTCATATGTAATGCCTGTAATGAAGTGCAACACATTTGATGCTGGGCGTCACTTGTGAGTGGCGGAGTTCAATGGCCTTCAGGGTATGCGCATAAGTGAATGTACCTTAATTTATTTTGAGGGAAAATGGTAGCGTCAATATGTCGAAAGGTTTATGCATCAAAATATGCAAAGCCGCGGCTGACAGGCACTCATACATAAAATAAGGGAATATTGGTGTATTAAATAGAATAAAAATAGAATTAAAATAATATAAAAAAAATAAAAAAATAAAACAAAATAAAATAAAATAAAATAAAATAAAATAAAATAAAATAAAATAAAATAAAATAAAATAAAATAAAATAAAATAAAATAAAATAAAATAAAATAAAATAAAATAAAATAAAATAAAATAAAATAAAATAAAATAAAATAAAATAAAATAAAATAAAATAAAATAAAATAAAATAAAATAAAATAAAATAAAATAAAATAAAATAAAATAAAATAAAAAAAATAAAAATAAAATAAAATAAAATAAAATAAAATAAAATAAAATAAAATAAAATAAAATAAAATAAAATAAAATAAAATAAAATAAAATAAAATAAAATAAAATAAAATAAAATAAAATAAAATAAAATAAAATAAAATAAAATAAAATAAAATAAAATAAAATAAAATAAAATAAAATAAAATAAAATAAAATAAAATAAAATAAAATAAAATAAAATAAAATAAAATAAAATAAAATAAAATAAAATAAAATAAAATAAAATAAAATAAAATAAAATAAAATAAAATAAAATAAAATAAAATAAAATAAAATAAAATAAAATAAAATAAAATAAAATAAAATAAAATAAAATAAAATAAAATAAAATAAAATAAAATAAAATAAAATAAAATAAAATAAAAAAATAGAAGAAAATAAAAGGAAAAAAGGAAAATATAAGAAAAGAATTAAATAAAATTAGTTAAGATAAAACAAAATAACGGAGAATAAAATAAAATTAAGCGACTCAACATCTGAAAGCCCACATCAACTAAACTTAAGCCATATTGGTGTATTTAGAACTTGTGCCTTTACCAAAAATTCTCTTACAGGTTCTTCTTTACTGGTAGCAGCTATGCTATTAAAGTTTCGTTAGTGCTGCCACCTTCACGCGCTGGCGTAGTCTAGCCGCACATTCTAAAACAAAGTATGTTTGTCACAAGACAAAAACCAGTTTGATATTACAACACTATGACAGGTGAAGAAAAATGGTTTTTTGATTGCATTGCGCATTTCAATTGCCTCCAAGTAGTGCCGACACAGTGGCAAGCTCTAACTTGGTGCGGTATTCAATGGGCTTAGAAGCGATCAGTGCAACGATCTTTTTGGAGGTTTGAAGACGTTTTAAGAAAAATTTATGAAACAAAACGTGTTGTAGTTAGATTGAATTTTTCACTAGTTGCAATTAGAATTTCTTGGAAAACTTGTTTGATAAGCTGTTTAATTGCAAGTGGCTATCATTGACGTGTTCACTGCGCGCATTTACGCTTAAAGAATAAATTGCTTATGTCATGTGCTGTAACCGTCCCATAAGAAACAAAGAAGCTTAGGAGGTGCTTTTTATATTTTTTTAATAGGCTTACGAATTTTTCCTAAAGTAATTCATGCTGCTCAACGTCTTGCCAAATGGAATTGTTTCCAATTAATATCTACTTACTCTATTAATATTTAGCATTCGTCATTGAAACTGTCACTTTTCTCGATATGGGTTCTTTCTCACATAGCTCCAAGTTCCAAAACGCTTAGCTTTCACAGTCAAGCTTCTTGTGAAAGTTGTTTAACTGCGAACGTGACAACCGAAAATTAACAAATTTCTCGCTTACCAAATAGCTTTCTCATATTGCCACATCTAACAAAGTCAAACACTCTTGGAATGAAGCTATCAAACTGACATGATCGGCACTTAAACAATTTCTCATGACATGCTCACTCACCCACTAAGTGAGCAGATCACTTTTTACAAAAATAATGAAGCAACGAGTTACAATTAAATTTTCTTTAGAAAAGAAACAAAATGTTTCACACTAGCCGTAATAGCAATAACAATTATAATTGCAACCCTTACATGAAATAATTTAAATTTAAGTCTCTAACCGATGCGCCTGCGCACAACAGCTGATGGTATTTGTTGAAACGTATTTACAAGCTGCTCCCTTTTTGTATGAGTTTGAAATTGTTGATTACAATTATAATTGCTGCGTTGATGGGCGACCACATAAATTTTAATTAAACTTTTTTTTCTTTTTATTACGGCCAGCACTTTTTTTTTTTTTTTTTGGCTAGTAAGTGAGGGGAAAGGCTCGTTTTTATAATTTGATAAATTTTGGAAAGTAGTTCAGAGTGCCGCACAGTAGCTTCTGTGTTACGCCACAGACTGTTTAATAAATTTTGAAACCATTAAAAACGAGTTGACGCGTGGCTCAATTGTGAGCGCAACAAAAGTTAAGTTCAAAAAAATAAATAATTACAAATGACAAGAAATATTTTTTTTTATGAAAACATTTAACAAACAATTGGGTCATCTTACACCACTGTGTGAATATGGAAAATGGTTGTATCCCTCAATCTTAATCAAAAATGGAGTACAATGCGGCTGCAGCTCAAACAGATTTCAAGTGAAGAGGCGCAAACCAATTGAGCGCGTGAGAAAGAAGAAAATGTTAGCTTTAATTAAAAGTAATAATAAAAATGTGAATAAGCGATGAAACTCTAAGCGAGTATGGTATTTTAATTAAAATAAATTTTCTGAATAAATATTTTCACGCTACATTTTCTCAACCCAGCAGACATTTTTCAGCTGGTTAGTTACATGCAAACTATGTTTTGAATGCGTTCTCAATGCGCTACCTCAAACTTGATGTTTAATATATTTTTGACTATTTAATTTAATTGTAGGTATTTAGTTTAGTTTAATTCTATTTAATTTAATCTAATTTAATTTTATTTCATTTTATTTCATTTTATTTGATTTTATTTGATTTTATTTGATTTTATTTGATTTAATTTAATTAATTTAATTTAATTTAATTTAATTAAATTTAATTTAATTTAATTTAATTTAATTTAATTTAATTTAATTTAATTTAATTTACTTTAATTTAACTTAATTTAATTTCATTAAATTTAATTTATTTGAATTTAATTTTATTTTATTTTATTTATTTTAATTTAATTCAATTTAGCTTAAGTTTATATTATTTTATTTTATTTTATTTTTTGTTTTATTTTATTTTATTTTATTTTATTTTTTTTTTATTTTTTTTAATTTAATTTTTTTTTTATTTTATTTTATTTTATTTTTTTTTTTATTTTTTTATTTTTATATTACTTTTTTTTTTAATTTGGTTTTATTTAAGTTAGTTTAATTAATTTTTTTTCTTTTTTAATTTTTTTTCTTTAAAATTTTTTTTTTTATTTTAAATTTTTTTTTTTTATTAAGTATCGTGGAAATTTCAATTGTGTACTGGAAATAAAAAAATATATGTATGTAATGTTGCCTGTATGAAATATGCACTTGTGAGCTTACATATTTGTAGTGAAACTATTTATCTCACATGTCACAAAATTGAAATTTTTCAAATGCACGCGAGCGAATACCTTTGTATACACATTCCACACTTTACTGCTGCCAAACAAGCATGATAATAACCAAAAGGCAAAATTTAAATAACAAAAGTAAATAAACAGAGTCTTACCAGCCGCGATATGGGCATTTCAGCTTGCCCACCTGGCAGTCATAATTATTAACACAAATATTGGCATTTCTTTCTTGGCACAACTTTACTTACAATTGCGCAAGTGCTGTAAGAAACAATCAAAATTACAAACATGGGTACCCGTAATAATAGTTCATTCATTGCAGTACTTCATACAGTCTGCTTAATTTCGAGCTCACTGCAACTGTTAACCTTAACTTCACTGTTGTTTTAACAGAAAATTTTGTTGTCTAAGGTTTTGCTCTATATATAAACTAAAATAAGTGTTACTTAAACACCAAAAGAAATTAAAGTAACAAAAAAAAATACACCAAAACTTATTTTTCTGAGCTCTTATATTGACTTCACAGAGAATCGAACTCATTTGTCTTGAACGCTCAACCCAGGTGTCAACCATGATGCCATCGTATACTTATGCTTGCCAGCGTGTAATTACATTTGTTCTAAATGACACCACACTCTCTCACGTTGCGTTTTCGCCTTCACAAAGAATCGAGCATACAATATGCGACTGCTGAACGAAGGTGTCTACCATGATGCCAGCGCGTACTTGCTTGCCGGCATTTAATTACCGGTTTTTTCCATCTTCGCTGTTGTTGTTTCAACACAAAATTTTGTTTGATCAACAAAAACTCTGTCAGTTTTTAGGTCTTATTAGTATTTTATTTTATTTTATTATTATTTTTTTTTTTTTAATTTTTTTTTTTGTATTTTTTTTTTTTTGTATTTTTTTTTTTTCTTTTTTTTCGTTTCATTTTATTTATTCACATTCACTGCAGTTGCTAGCACAAACATAAAACATTAAAACTTCTAAGAACTACATTTTTACGACCAATCATACATTGCTAGTACATGTGTACGTACATAGATATTCATTTACTCATAAATTGCAATTTTTATTAATGTCTGAAATCAGCATTAATCTTTAAATCTGCTACTAGGCAATATTTTGTCATTCAATACGAAAATTCATTTCACCATTAATTGCTTTGACTTGACGCGTATGCAATTGCCAACATACCAGGCTAGCAACATATGCCAATACCATAGACACATACAACTAGGGTGTGTGTTTGTGCCACAGATGAACGATAGAAGCGCGCAGACAAATTAAAAATGAAAATTCTTGTTATCGCTTATGAGAGATCGGCTTGTTGGCGCGCTGCTGCTGCTTCTCATACTTCTTTATATATTTCTAAGCAAAATAAGAAGCAGCGCTGCTAACAACAGCTACAAATCAAAAAACTGCTATTTGATAGCTACAACAACAGTTCCACCCGCCTCACGCTCCACAACCGCAGCATACGAACTTGTTTGCCATATATGAGAATTTATTTATTAATTCGACAAATCGGTATGCGGAACTGGAATGTTGGTGTCGCCTGTAATTGTTGTTGTTGCGCTGCTGCTGCTTCTTGTGTAACAAGTTGCCAACAAGCCATAGAGCAACCGTAAAACTGGATTGAATGTTGAAAATAAGAGTAGCTGTGAAGAATTTAATAAATTTGTAGATTTTCAACAAAATGTTGCAGCAACATTCAGTTGCTGTGTTTATCGCTGCTGTTGCTGCTGGCTGCAACAACCGCTGCATGTAACTGCAATTTGCACATCCATGTTCTGGCATATGTTAATCGTTGTGTACGCCAATCAATGATGGCAATAAATTTTCAAACACCTTACTACTCACAAGTCGCTTTGGGGTGCGCGATTGGGCCAAAGAAGCGACCGTTGATCGGTGTTTTTGCTGCTGATGCAGTTCTAGTGAACTAGAACAAGTTTTTAAATGAACAAAAAAACAAATAAAAATATAATAAAATAACACAAAAAAGCAATTAAAAAAAAAAAAACTTAAAAAATCAAATAAAATACAATAATATCAAATAAAATAAAATAAAATAAAATAAAATAAAATAAAATAAAATAAAAAAATAAAATAAAATAGAATAAAAATAAAAATAAAAAATAAAATAAAATAAAATAAAATAAAATAAAATAAAATAAAATAAAATAAAATAAAATAAAATAAAATAAAATAAAATAAAATAAAATCAAATAAAATAAAATAAAATAAAATAAAATAAAATAAAATAAAATAAAATAAAATAAAATAAAATAAAATAAAATAAAATAAAATAAAATAAAATAAAATAAAATAAAATAAAATAAAATAAAATAAAATAAAATAAAATAAAATAAAATAAAATAAAATAAAATAAAATAAAATAAAATAAAATAAAATAAAATAAAATAAAATAAAATAAAATAAAATAAAATAAAATAAAATAAAATAAAATAAAATAAAATAAAATAAAATAAAATAAAATAAAATAAAATAAAATAAAATAAAATAAAATAAAATAAAATAAAATAAAATAAAATAAAATAAAATAAAATAAAATAAAATAAAATAAAATAAAATAAAATAAAATAAAATAAAATAAAATAAAATAAAATAAAATAAAATAAAATAAAATAAAATAAAATAAAATAAAATAAAATAAAATAAAATAAAATAAAATAAAATAAAATAAAATAAAATAAAATAAAATAAAAAAAAAAAAAATAAATTAAAATAAAATAAAAAAAAAAAAATAAAAAATAAAATAAAATAAAATAAAATAAAATAAAATAAAATAAAATAAAATAAAATAAAATAAAATAAAATAAAATAAAATAAAATAAAATAAAATAAAAATAAAAATAAAAATAAAAATAAAATTAAAATAAAATAAGAGTAAAAATAAAAATAAAATAATAATAAGAATAAAAAATATAATATAATAAAAATAAAATAAAAGTAAAATAAAAATAAAACAAAAATAAAATAAAAATAAAACAAAAATAAAATAAAAATAAAATAATAATAAAATAAAAACAAAATAAAATAAAGAAATTAAAAAAGTAAAAAAAAAAATTATAAAATTAATTAAAATAAATAAAATAAAATCTAATTAAAATAAAATAAAATAAAATAAAATAAAATAAAATAAAATAAAATAAAATAAAATAAAATAAAATAAAATAAAATAAAATAAAATAAAATAAAATAAAATAAAATAAAATAAAATAAAATAAAAAAAAAAAAAATAAATTAAAATAAAATAAAAAAAAAAAAATAAAAAATAAAATAAAATAAAATAAAATAAAATAAAATAAAATAAAATAAAATAAAATAAAATAAAATAAAATAAAATAAAATAAAATAAAATAAAATAAAAATAAAAATAAAAATAAAAATAAAATTAAAATAAAATAAGAGTAAAAATAAAAATAAAATAATAATAAGAATAAAAAATATAATATAATAAAAATAAAATAAAAGTAAAATAAAAATAAAACAAAAATAAAATAAAAATAAAACAAAAATAAAATAAAAATAAAATAATAATAAAATAAAAACAAAATAAAATAAAGAAATTAAAAAAGTAAAAAAAAAAATTATAAAATTAATTAAAATAAATAAAATAAAATCTAATTAAAATAAGTTAAAAAAATAAAAAAGTTTGAGGGGAATAAACTAAAAAAAAAAATGGAGAAGAGAACCAGGCGAATTCAGTGGTAGGGGGTAAGAAGAATGGGGCATACAGCCACCGGCTTGAAGAGTCACCCATCCCCTTCAAAAGAAAAAACTCGAACCTCGTTTTGTTTAGTCTAAGACTTTCTACTACCCCCCCTCCCTCCAGCCACACAACTATGTAAACGCCACTGCTGTTTCATGCACACACACACTCAGTTTTTGTCACTAGCGCAAAGAAATATTCAAAAAATACTTGAAAAATCGTAAAGTTTCAATTACCACTGAAGTTAAGTGCTAAAAGATTTATTTGCTTGTTGAACTTTTGGTGGTGTGATAAAAAATTTGTTGTAACCGAAATGATACAAAATAACAGGAACAACAACAACAACAACTTTCAACACAGGCAGCAAGGTACTGACCAGCACCTTTTTTTACTGCTTTTTTCTGTGTTTATATGAATGTTGTTGTTCTGATTGTCCACCTTGCTGTTTATTGCTTATTTGGCGACACGGCAACAGGTTTGCAACTAACCTATCCACTGAGCACAACTTCAAGCGCGCGCTCGCATTGTCTGTCGTTGAGCTGCCGCCTTGCGCCTTTTTTTCAAAAACCGCGCGCTTCTTTGCCCGCCTTGCGCATTGTGGCTGCTTGTCAATGGGCGTTGAAAAAAATTGCTACAGATTTATGACCCAGTCACTAGCAATATTTTATGTTGCTTTTTTATTTTGTTTGTGATTATGGTGTTTTATATATTTTATTTTATTTTATTTTGATATTTAAAACGGTCATAACCTTTGGAGCGAATGCTCTCCTGGTGACCTTGATAAGGCCGACCATGCGTTCATGTTTAGCCAGTGAGCAACTAATATATGTATGTAAGTGTTCATTGTGATGTTTTTTGCTTTCGTACAATTTTGTTCGGTTTGATGATTTTGTTTGGCGAGTAGAATATAAAAGAGAGCTGCAAAGCGACATGCCAGACGGTATCAACTAGCAAAAAAAAACGTAGTAACAGCCTTATGATCTCTTTTCGGATGTTTTATGGCGAAGCTATGAAAAAAATTTATTTAGGTACGTTTAAGAAATAGAAGTTCGGTTCAACAAATCCAAGTTATTTTCTCTTTTACACTTCTCTCATTGATAAACATTTTTCTCTCTAAATAACAATTTCTCTGTGAGAGATATACATCTCAGAGGGATATCATTTTCTTATCACAACTTCGACCTTGATTTTCTGAGATTATCAGAGAGAAACAATAAATCTCAGTGAGAAAACTTTTTCCTTTCTCAGTGAGAAACTTTTAATTTCTGAAAATTCTCAGAGATAAACCTTTCTCTTCGCTGAGTGTGAAACATTTCGTATCACTGAGAAGTCTCTCTACGAAACCATTCGTTATTTCGAATAAACTTTCTACCTCCATCGCGAGTGCTATTTTGATAGCTTGTCCAAATTGACGAATCATTTACTTTACAACTGTAGAGCTAAGAAATAATAAGTTTATAATCAATCATCATTTATCACTCACAAGATTCAGTAGATTTCTATAGGTACGGCTCGAATTTTTATACCTTTCATGAACATGAAATGGTATTATAACTTTGGTCCGATGTTTGTAAGTATGAGAAGAAGAAGAGATGGACCCATCACTAAGTATACCGAAATGATCAGGATGACGAGATGAGTTGATTTAGCCATGTCCGTCTGTCCGTCTGTCTGTCTGTTTGAACTCAAACTAGTCCCTCAGTTTTTGAGATATTTGGCTGAAATTTTGTATGCGGCCACCATTTTCTAATATAGGAATCATTTGTCGCAACCAGCAAGATCGGACCGATATTACATATAGCTCCCATACAACCGATTGTTCCGATAAACGGGTTTTTGGTAGATAACTCCTGTAATTATACAGGTAGGAAAGTGAAATTTCGTAGCAATTGCTCTTTTAGAATGTGGAATGTCGATGTTAAAGATCAATCAGATTGGACCAATATAACACATCTCCCCATATAATCGATAGTTCCGATAATTTCGGTATGAGCTAAAGCTAAATTCATACAGGCTGTACTGGGATCAAACAGTGAAAATCGTGACGCTTATTTATGAAAGGTATATAGCCTTCGGCACAGCCGAAGACAGCTTTCCTTACTTGTTTAAATTGTTTTTAGCAAAATCAGCTTATTACCCTTTCTATTCAAGAAGACAGTTTACCGCTAATGCTTCAGAGCTTTGGATTTTACCAAACAAGTGGTAAACGCTTTATGGTTATTGATTAAAAATATCTGCTTACATCATTTGCTAGATTTCTAGCCTCAAGAAAATAATAACAACAACAAAAAGCCAGCAAAATTGAAACAGTACGAAAAAACTTGAACAACAAAAACTAAAAAAAAATTTAAAATTGCTTTTATGCTAATTTCTTATTGGCATGCGATTAGACAATCAAGATACGAAGAAGAAATTGATTAAGTTTACATTTTAAATTATATATGTGAATCAAAATAAACGGTAAAACAAAATCGAGTGTTTTGTAAATATATATGTATTTACGTATTTGATTACTAAGCAGGGATCGTAACAGTTGACTTTTCAAAAAGCTAAAGGCTCATTCCATTTCAGACAACCGGTCCGCGCGGGACATGATTTTTGATTTCGATGAAATTTTAATATGTTGTTCTTTGGTCAAGATAAAGAAACACGTGTCTTTTTTTTCCTGAAAAAAATTTTTTTTCGGATTTATCGGCCGTTGAATTCGTTAAAATGCAATGAACATTTTTTTCCCCCATTTTTTCAACTCGTAATTTTTTTTTTAAATGTTCGTTATTACTATTACTTTTATATAAATTTATAAAAAATATTATGTAGTATAAAAATGTATTTTTTTTTTCAGTATTTAGTAAAAATTTATGACTTTTTTCAAAAATTAATATCTCAAAAAAGGTTATTTTTTTTGTTTTGAAATTTTTTCTATATTGAGTCAACAGCTCATATTTCAACTTGACTTAACGCCTATTAGCCAAAATTCGTTTTTTTTTCGAGATATGAATTTTTGAATATTTAACATTTTCCCCTGCATATATTGATGCAAAGTATATGGAAAAAGTTGAATACTAAAAATGCGTATCTCGAAAACAACGAATTTTGGCTAGTTGATATTTAGCCTAAAAATAAACTGTTCTCTCAATATAGAAAAAGTTTAAACAAACAAAAAATTACAGTTTCCGAGATATTAATTTTTGAAAAAAGTCATAAATTTTTACTAAATACTAAAAAAAAACTGACTTTTTTAACTATATGCTATTGTTTATGAATTTCTATTCAAGTAAAAGTAAAAACGAATATTTCAAAGAAAAAAATCATGGGAATCGGTTAATTTTTGAAAAAAGATAATGTGCATTGCATCAGTATGTGGGGGGAAAAAATTTTTAATTTTCAAAAATTCATATCTCGAAAAAAACGAATTTTGGCTAATAGGCGTTAAGTTAAGTTGAAATATGAACTGTTGACTCAATATAGAAAAAATTTCAAACCAAAAAAATAACCTTCTTTGAGATATTAATTTTTGAAAAAAGTCATCAATTTTTACTAAA
>CAXKVI010000001.1:6015850-6018350 GCA_964058755.1 Campiglossa producta | reverse complement strand
ACAAAGCGCGACACAAAAGCGACCCTACTCAGCAGTAGTAGCAACATAGCAATTGCAGAAGCATTGTGTAATCGGAAACGTAACGCGTAATGTGAGATGTGAAATGTCAGGCCAACTGTAACAAATGCGCATAAATAAACCTTGACTTAATTAGGAAACTCGACTGTGATGAGTATGTACGAGGGTGGGTTGGAAAAAAAAGTTTTACTCAACGTTTTAAGGCATCGATCTTGATTTTTAGATAAAAATTATTTTAAACTAAAAAAATATTCAAAATGAATGTGATTTTTCATCATAGAACAAAAAAAAAATTAATGATTTTTTTCTTAGATTACTAAAATTGATTTACAAAAAAAAAATCCGAAATTTACGGACACCCTACAGATTGTAAAGCACCTTAAAAATTTCTTTCGTCGGAACTACCCGATTTTTTTTATAACCGCCTCAAGTGATACGACCCAAACCTTACAACAAAGCACACATCCACATACAAAACTTCATCCAAATCGATCAATATACAAAGAAAGAAAGAAATTACAGCTAGGTGGCAATCCTAGGAGCCACCTCATCTAGAGAACATCACGGTGGGTATGCGGTTGAAAGTACCTTTCATTTGACACCCATATTGGCATCAGGGATGTGATAAGTGGGCTTTTCCTATCCAAACTGGTAGGTTTATTTTCCTGTTGTTAGGAAGGTAGGACGATTTGAATTTTGGCAGACTTTTACTTTCGTTCAAGTAACCTCACATTATTGTTGAAATTTGAAAATTTTTTGAAGGTCATGCCTCATTTTTGGGATCTTGGAAGAAGCGATTTGATAGCAAATATGTATGATGACTTTTGATCTGGGACTTGTGCACCGTCTTGCCTGCTAGCAAGAAAACTGGTTTTCTAAAATATGGGTACATTATCAGGGACGAGTTTAAGAGAGATCTTTTCAGACACTGGAATGCTCCGTCGCAATCTTTGGACCTTTGAAGTTGGCATTTTCCATGTTGGTTGTGATAGATAGTGGACAAAGCTTGCAATGACATCTCCTGAACTGTGTATGGACTTACTTTGAAGCCAAACTTTAAATCGAAATGAGCTCTGCCCCATAGAGAATGTCACAATCTCTCTTGCAGGCTGATTTTAACCATGACTTCGCATACCTGGATCTAAACAGCGACAAACTCAAAAAATTGCAATGCTAAAAAACTCGCAAAACTTGCAGCCTCTCCAAAGGTAGGAAAAAAAATTCAAAAGTGGTAACCCTGTATCTCGCCGAAAATACCTTTCATTTCAAACCCATAAATTGGTCGATAATTTAAAAAAAAAAATTGAGATAGATGGCAACCCTGTAAACAGACCCATGTGGCAACCCCCAAGCGGATAGTCTTATAATCAACCATACTATATATTTGCCAAATTTCATCCAAATCGGTCAAGCGGTCCAAAATTACCCAAAAATGATCCCAAAATTGCCACAAAATAATCCCTAAAATGACCCTAAAATTATCGAAAAATTACCCAAAAATTATCCTAAAATGATCCCAAAATGACTGACCTCAAAATGATCCCAAAATTACCCTAAAAATACCCTTAAATGATCCCCAAATGATCCTAAAATGACCCCAAAATTGTCCCAAAATAATCCAAAATTGAATCCGAAATGATCTCAAAATAGCACCAAAATTAACCCAAAGTGACACCGAAATGATTCTAAAATAATCAAAATATAGTCCCAAAATGACCCCAAAATATACAAACACAATACAATAAAATGGTAACCCTGCGCGGCAAACCTACTTGAAAATATTTTAGCTGGTATGTCGCCGAAAATACCTTTCATTTGAAATCCATATTTGCATATCTTGCTCCATACATAAAAAAAAAAAAAAAAGAGAGATAGGTGGCAACCCGGTAAAAAGCCCCAAATGGCAACCCCCAAGTGGATAGTCCTAGAATTACTCGTGTGACTACCACAAAATGTTGAAGAAAACTTGGATTTTAATTGACAATGCATCTCTTTAACATCCCCTAAATCTTGGACGAATATTTTACCAACAACAACGACAACACTTCCCTCATCACTATTTATTCAGCAAAATTTAAACATCACGAGGATGCAGTGATTTGCAAAGATAGCTGCCGAGATTTGGTAGACAGTTCAATTAAGTTGCAATTACCGGCGTAGAAAATAATCAATTTAGCAAACAATCAATACGAAACATATGCAGAAGGATTTGTTAGTGTTGCAAAAGAAAATTCAATCAAACTGTTATCAATCTTATTATCACGTTTATCTAACAGATGCCAAAACACGCAGCATGTCGATAGCGCCAAAAGATAAACGATCGAATAAATGAGAAAGAGTGAATGAAGTTGGCAAGTCATTCGTATGTAAATGCAACACAACAATCAATGTTGCATGCAACAAACACAACCAATTGCTGATGCTGCTAACAGTAGGCAGTTGTAGTGGCAATGAGTTGTTTGTTCGAGAGTTTGCAAATGAG
>CAXKVI010000001.1:5973350-6010850 GCA_964058755.1 Campiglossa producta | reverse complement strand
CGTATGACATTGTACTAATGTTAGCAGCGGGCCAAAATGTTCCCAATTAGGCCCCAAAATGTTCCCAAATAGGCCCCAAAATGTTCCCAAATTAGCCCCAAGATGGTCTCAAAGTGATCCCATACTGACCTAAAGCCACCACAAGGGACCCCAAAGTGGCCCAAAATGTTCCCAAATTGGCTCCGAATTGGTCTTAAAGTGATCCCATAGTGACCTAAAGCGACCAAAAGGGATCCCAAAGTGGCCCCAAAATTTTCTTAAAATGTTCCCGAATTGGCCCCAAAATGGTCCCAAATTGGCCCCGAAATGGTCTTAAAGTCATCCCATAGTGACCTAAAGCGACCACAAGGGATCCAAAAGTGGCCCCAAAATGTTCCCAAATGGGACATCATTATGATGTCATATCATATGATTTCAAATCATATGATGTCGTAACATGTGATGCCATATCATATGATGTCATATCATGTGATGTCATATCATATGATGTCATATCATATGATGTCATATCATATGATGTCATATCATATGATGTCATATCATATGATGTTATAATATGATGTCATATCATACGATGTCATATCATATGATGTCATATCATATGATATGAAATCACATTATATGACATCATATGATATGACATCATATGATATGACATCGTATGATATGACACCGAAATTATCCCGAAAATGGTCCCGAAACGATCCCGAAACAGTCCCGAAACGATCCAGAAAATGGTCCCGAGGTTACGCCGAATGTATTGCGCATATGGGTATAATTTGCGGGGTCTCTATGGACAAATTTTTCATTTGTAAATAACTGATTAAAAATGAAGTTTTATCGTTATTCAAGAATTTCATAAAATTATCATCACTCAACATTTCTTGAATCGCTTGAAATAAAAATAACTTATTATTTGTCGTCACTCAAAAATAAAATTTTGCCCATCCCTGCTGTACATTACATTTACATTTTTTTTATTATTTTCTTTTATTATTTTTATTTTTTTTTTTTTTTGTTTTATTTTTTTTCATTTTTTTTGTTCTTTTTTTTTGTTTTTTTTTTTATTTTTTTAATATTTTATTATTTTATTTTACTTAATTTTATTTTTCTTAATTGTACTCTAGTCCTTTGCTGATCTTTGTTGGATTGTGTAGACTCATTCAAACTGAATAATTTTTCCTCTTTTAAATCACTATCAAACCAGTCAACCTTGCGGTAAATCTTCCCTAATCTCACTCATTCAACACTCAAACTAATTTCATTCTGACCAAATTGGCGCATTGGTTCCCACGACTTCTCTCCACACAACCCACATATTATACAATGTCCTTCGGCAAGAAGAAACTAACTTATACGATACAATACAATATAAGCCCATAAATCACCAGAAACAGTCATATATGAACATAAAACATAGTGAGCATACGATCAAAGAAATACAAAAAAAAAAAAAAAATTTTAAAAAAACCTGCATTTAATCCTTTGGGGCTGACTTATGTATTCTAACACCTTCTACGAGACCCACAACACTTACAAAATTAAACAGAGCTAAAAAGATCACACACATAATACAAATTTCGCTCAAAAGCTGCTCTGAAGCTCCCATAATTCAAATATTCAGGCAGACAAACGTACAAATACGATCATTAGACCAGTTCAGCGTGGCAATGCATGAATGGCTGTGTTGTAGCGTGACATATGGGGCACAAATGCTGCTCACGATGCAACTTAACCAGACAGAAAATCTGAGATACTGCAATGCAGTGCAAAATTGCGAAACTTAAATTTATTTCAGCAAATTTTATCACACAAATTAGTTAAAGGTACTCCTGGAAGAACTTTCTTTGTTAGACTGGATCAAGTTTGAGTGCTGGGTGTATATCCAGCAAAAAAAAGGTAAGCCCAAATAATATGTTGCCGAATTTTTTTTTATGAAGCTTTTTTCGTTCTGTGCTATATGTCTCGCTGAACGAATCAATGTATTTTCTCCCCCATACAACCGCTTAGCCATGCAAACAACAAAGTGCACAGAAACTAAGTGGCAAATCATGGCGAATGAGTTATGAGCCTCATATCCGCTCTGGAAGCGTAACCAAAAGCAACCAAAAGATTTTTGAATAAGCCGCAAGCAAATGTTGCATACACAGTCGAGAAGAACAAGAATGACATAAAAAGGAAATAAGCACATTTTAAATTCTTTAGTCAATGAAATAAATTTGGGATCCCACGCGTTAGTTCTGTACCTAATACGAAGAAGACGGGCATGCTGTTAAGGAGAAGAATGTTAAAAAAGTATAATAAAATTAATTAAAAAAATTTAAGTACACCTAAAATAAAAGAATGGAAAAAAATATTAACATAAAGTAAAAAAAAAATCAAATTAAAAAAATAATAAAATTAATAAAATAAAATAAAATAAAATAAAATAAAATAAAATAAAATAAAATAAAATAAAATAAAATAAAATAAAATAAAATAAAATAAAATAAAATAAAATAAAATAAAATAAAATAAAATAAAATAAAATAAAATAAAATAAAATAAAATAAAATAAAATAAAATAAAATAAAATAAAATAAAATAAAATAAAATAAAATAAAATAAAATAAAATAAAATAAAATAAAATAAAATAAAATAAAATAAAATAAAATAAAATAAAATAACATAAAATAAAATAAAATAAAATAAAATAAAATAAAATAAAATAAAATAAAATAAAATAAAATAAAATAAAATAAAATAAAATAAAATAAAATAAAATAAAATAAAACAAAATAAAATAAAATAAAATAAAATAAAATAAAATAAAATAAAATAAAATAAAATAAAATAAAATAAAATAAAATAAAATAAAATAAAATAAAATAAAATAAAATAAAATAAAATAAAATAAAATAAAATAACATAAAATAAAATAAAATAAAATAAAATAAAATAAAATAAAATAAAATAAAATAAAATAAAATAAAATAAAATAAAATAAAATAAAATAAAATAAAATAAAATAAAATAAAATAAAATAAAATAAAATAAAATAAAATAAAATAAAATAAAATAAAATAAAATAAAATAAAATAAAATAAAATAAAATAAAATAAAATAAAATAAAATAAAATAAAATAAAATAAAATAAAATAAAATAAAATAAAATAAAATAAAATAAAATAAAATAAAATAAAATAAAATAAAACAAAATAAAATAAAATAAAGTAAAATAAAATAAAATAAAATGAAATAAAATAAAATAAAATAAAATAAAATAAAATAAAATAAAATAAAATAAAATAAAATAAAGTAAAATAAAATAAAATGAAATAAAAAAAAATAAAAAAAATAAAATAAAATAAAATAAAATAAAGCAAAATAAAAAAAAATAAAATAAAATAAAATAAAATAAAACAAAAAAAAATAAAATAAAATAAAATAAAATAAAATAAAATAAAATAGACGAAAAAATTGATATAAAATAAAATTGTATAAAATAAGTCAAATAAGTTACACTAGTTTTGCCACTTTTCAAAGCTTGTAAACCTGTAAAACAAAATGTTTCTTGTGCTCCCTAACATAAAGATATAACTTACAATTAAGAACAAAAAAAATATATGCAAATAGTGAGAGTAAATAGAAAGAAGTGTATCCAATTGAAAATGAAAAACATGGTAGTAAACTTTTCGTCGTGAAGCTGAAGTGTTGTGGTAAAGCTTTGAATACCACCTCTAACACAGCAGCAACGTGGACCATGCAGTTATTACTTTGAGGGGGTGTAACTGCTTGAGCAACTGGTGGCATGTACGCCTTATACTTTCAAAAGAAATACATAAACAATTCACTCAAAGAACAAACCAGAACATAACAATCACTCGAAACCTAATCACCTACCAAAAGCACTTAGTTAGAAGTCAAATTGCAGCGACTTCGTTAGAAAAATATGTAAGAATGTTATGGCCAAACTTGTGCGCGCTCAGCATCATAGTTACAAATGTGTGCCCAGTTAGTTGAAACTGACGCATTTGGCTAATGGCCATTGGCTTTTAGCCGCAAGCATTTGCTATTTGTATATTTTGTTTCTTTCGCTTTTGACTTTTACCTGTTCTGCTCGAGCTGATTGCAAAATTTATTTAATTACTGTTTATTGTGGCGCGCGTTGTTGACTCAGCAAATAGCGTTTCACTACTTTAAGCGTTACTTGCCTTTAAAGGAGGAGTTTAGAAGGTGAAATGCTGTATTATCTGGAAATTGTTATGGCCACAAAAATTTGTTCGACACGATAAACGCAATTGGCAATCGACATGCAGTTTAACTAAAGGCGGGAAGTCAATTTTGTCATGGGTGGTGGAGGTGTGCAAACGCATGCTATTAGAAATAAACTTTATGTTAGTGCTAGCTAGGTTGACAGTGGTGAGCTAGTCTAATGTTGGCTTTTGAGGTCTTTTCAAACACTTTGCTTTATTTTACGACATTTCAAATTTTTTTGGGTCGTTCACATTTAGGAAAATTTTTGTTGTGCAGATCTAATATTCCCAGTATTTTTTCGAATACGAATGTGGTCTGAAAGATGAACAGTAAATTGTCTTTTTGAAGACAAAACTTGAAACTACTATCGACTGCCGTCAAAAATTTGCTGAAATACTTCACTATTTCACTAAGATGACACGTCCGAAAAAATGCCTCCTTTTTCACCGACCAATAACAGAGCGAAGTAGTGTAACAAGAACAATGTTTAATTCACCACTACATCCAACGCATGCCTATATAACACCGAAAAAGTAACCATCTGTATGAAAACTAGTGTTAACGCTTCCTTCTAACAAAAGACTTAAGAAACGAACTTGCTGCTGAATATGAATTCCAACTTTTAATCTCTATAGAAACCAATTAGTTACGAACAAAGCTACTTTTAATTTACAATATTTAAACGAGGTACTTAAGAAAGATAATGCTGTTACTATATTCACATTTGGATTTCATTAGCTCATTAAGCATAGTAATCTTGTAGCAGCCTGAAATAAACTAAATAGTATGAGCACAAATATTTTGTTTTATCGCTCACAGTTTTTGGTATTAATATTTCTTAAATATATAAGAGCTTTTATCAAACTATAATAGTAGTTATTCGTAAAAACTATCAAACTGTGAATATACATTTTGCTCCACAAAACTACAAAATTGTGGATACTGAGTGGGGTTTTCTACTCAACGAGTTGATATGAAACAAAAAACCACTAAGCGGTTTCATTAATTTGCAATAGAAAAGTAAGTCCACGCATTTACTGCTACATACTCACACACACCCCATCAGCTATCGATAAATTTGCATTTGAAGTGGCTACTCGTTTGCATATTGAACACGTCGAATATTAGGAAAAAATTTGTTTGCTTTACGCAGTTGTCAAATAAAATGTCAAGTTTATGTGACAGTTTAATGACAAAAAATTGCTAATAAAAACGTATAAAATACCAAACTTTACAAAGTGATATTCAACCTAAAAGACGCATAAAAAACATTAAATTAAAATAAATACAAATAAAAAAAATAAAAACAGTAGAAACACTTGAAAAAAATTGGAATCAGGTGAATCCACTCACTGCCGGCAGCTATTGACTTCATCTTTTTATTTGGCAACAAAGTTGCTCAAAATTACTGCATAGCTTACGCATACCACACACGTATGGATTGCGTCGTTTACTGGGTATTTAAAATGAAATTAATTAAGCGCGTAAAATAAAAATTATCTAAGCTTTCGTACAGCAACGATGCTGCAACTCAAGTGAGTGAAAGTGTTTTTCTGCCTTAAATTGGAATTAGGCACTGATTGTGAGAAATGCAAGCATAAATGAATGCATCTATGTGTGAGTATCTCAATATGAATACACAAACGCTGAGTTATATGCTAAAATTAGCATTTTAATATGCGGATTACGTCAATCGCTATGAGCTAAGCTCAATTTAGCTGAAAACGGCATTCAAAGCTTAAAAATGTAGGTGTTATCGAATATGTCACACAATTGTGTTTACATATGTATGCAGACATACATATATTTGTGTATCAACCAAATTTGTATTTAGTCGCATTTGATTCATTTTCGTTTAGCTTTTGTTTGTCATATTTAGTTAGTTAATATGCAGCGCTTTAAGTAAGTAAGTAGCTTTAATGGTATAAGTTTCCAATTAAGTGGTGACCAAATCGGTGATACTACTAAAGAGCCTAGTGCTGATTTATATGGCGATTGTAGCGGTACATTTTAATAACAAACATGGATTAAAAATTTTTTTCGAAACTCATGCATGCCGCGAAAAGGGTGTTTTATGTAGGAAGCAGTCAATTGCAACTGAAATTTATCGTTTACTTTATTAGATATGCAAATTGTGTGCAGCGGCGTTTTTTAGCTTTATGAAAATTAATTTGTTATAAGCTTTAAGTGATAAATTGTTGAAGTAACTATTATTTACAACGGTGCAGTTTGTTTATCAAAGAAATTCCACTGAAAAATTGAATGGTTAATTTGGTCGAAATGCCTTAATTGCTTTTGATTACTTTTTGTGTTCAGCTAAAGAGTATATTAATTTTATTCGCCTGACGGTGGGACGCACAAAGGTTCGACTCCATACATTTTTTGGGGGGAAAATAAAAGGATTGGTTGTAGGGTATTGAAGTTTTGCCCACTTTCGTATGAGATCTAGATAGGAAATAGAAAGAAACAGCAAGATATTCTCATGAAACTTGGCGCATAAGTTAATATCAGAAAAGTTATTGATTGTATAAAAAATGGTTGAAATCGGCCATTCCGTTGAGGTACCTACCTCCTTTGGACCTATATTGATTTCAACGCAAAAAAAAAAACATAGACATATAGTCAAATAAGTTACCCAAAAAAAAATGGTACCTATACATATCTGTATATTGGTAGAACCCCTTCCACCTTTCCTAGAAAACGCGATCAGGTACTTTGTCTAATCATAAGTTCGTGCTTCTTCTGCTTCCTTTTAAAGTATTCCGATGTGAACAAAAAAAATTTACGTATACTCAACATACTGTCACTTTTATGAAAATTTGAGGTGACTTTTTGTCATTTAATTAAGAGGGGCAAATATGAGCAAATTTTTTTTCTGAAATTAATAGAAAATATACCAATCTTTCTTTTTATTATAATTAGAAGGTGTAGCAAGCTGTAGCACAAAATTTTTGCCTTTTCAAAATAGCAATGGTGACATTTATGTATGGCTTGAGCAAATTTCGAGATATATTTAAGACATTTGGTATGCAAACTGCCTGACACTGATCTCTTGGTTCGCACCCCGAAAAAACGTAAAATCAAAACTCCTTATAGAAACTTTTTAAAACGGGGTCGCCCTTGACATTAGTCTGGCAAACTTAATAGAAAAAATGTTCACAAAAAACTGTAACATAAAAATTAAAATCAGCACACCATAAATAGGAAGAGAGACTTGGTTTAAAACTCCTCGGAGGCTAATGTTGATATACACAGAGAAAATTGAGCTGGTGATTGATAAGAATTGATAGTGATTTGGTCATTTCAACCAAAATATAGTTATATCAACCGAAATATATGTTGATTCAACCAAAATATGGTTTGATTCAATCAAAATCACGGTCAATTCTTATCCATTCCCAGCTTATATTTCTCTGTGTATACCTGTAGCTACATCGAGCCATACATTTCTCTGCCAATTTGTGGTGTGCTGCTTTGAATATTTTTCCTACAAATTGCGCTACATTTCACTATAAATATGTTTTCTCTTTTTTCAGATCACCCATTTTATTCGAACCCTATCCAAATGCTACTTGCAACAATGCAATTGCACGCGATTTGAAGCCACACAACAAGTTGGTCAGTAATGAAGCGAAACAGAAATGTAGAATAACAGCGATGACATGCATTGACAACAACTCACGGAAAATGGCACAAATTTGTTATTGAAAAAAAAGCAAAAGAAACTGAAGCAACAAATTGAAATAAATACACTTAAAAAAATAAACATGCTTGCCTAGCTAGAGTGAAAATAGACGTCTGCTAGAGAATTACTACAACTTAAAAATTGTAAATATTAGTATTGAAAAAGAAAACATTTGTAAGATGCAATCAATAAAGTCAATAAAATCAAACAAGACCCAGAAAAGGAGGCACAAGTAAAAGAGTGCAATCAAAGCAATGCAAGCTGAGCTGAAGACTCGGCGCATGTGCAACGTCACCGTAATGGGCGATCGAATTGCTCTAGCTCAGCTTAATTACAACTGTGTTTATAAATAAATAACCTAAGTTAAAGTTATTGTAAGATCAGATCATAGTGATCCAGAGTGGACTAGATAGGATGTGATATAATCAGAAATAACAACAATTAAGGAATATACAAATAAGTGGGATATTTTGAGAAAAAATAAATTAATAGGAAAGTAGAAAAATCAATAAAAATCGCTGCATCATTTTTCTAAGAGCTGAAAAAGAAACTAAAGCTGGACTTATGCCACTTTAAACGGCTCACATCTAAAAGCATACACCTAAATTAATCACGAAATCACCGGCGAGTTTATTTATGATGTCATTCTGATTATCTTTGTAGGCAGGCCTCTCTGAAGCCTTTGGTCTAATATCGCTGTTCAGCACATTTCGATATCGTCTCTTACTTTGCAAGAAGCATGAATGTGCCAAAATCAAAATTTTGGATATAAAGTTTAAAAGTTGACTATTTTCAAAAAATCCGTAAATTTTTCCACATCACCGTTGTTTTTCTTGCAAACTAGAGTAGTTTCCCTTCGATCAAGATTTTGATATAACATAGATCATTCAATGCCGAAAGCAGTTGACAGATTTAATAAAAATTAAAAAAAATTGCTTCTGGAAAGCGAGCGATCATATCATAAAACTACATATCACCAGATGTAACATCGCAAGCAATGCATCACATCTTTGAATCACTTAAATCGAATATCACATCTATTGTATTGTTAATACCTTTACTAATATTATCATCACACATCAGCGCTTACCAACGAGTGCATTACATAAACACACAAACTGTTAGAATATTCTATCAACAAAGTCGCTTCACATCAACACTTCATCATTTGACTTGATATCGCATGACCTGGAATCGCATGACTTATAATCATACGATTTTAAACCACAAGATTAGCTGCCTAGACAACATTCAGCTGAGCACTTTTATAACAAAATCTATTACTAACTGCAGTTCGTAGCACCGAGAGCTAAGCAAGTCGAAGACCAGCGGGATATTATCTAGGATCTCATGAAAATACCTAAGAAATAGGAAGTCTGAGAAGTAATTAAATGCATACCAGAGATCCTCTTGAAGAGTAGGCTAAAAATAACTTTTGAAAAATTAAAAATAGAATAATTTGGCGCATGCCTCTGTGGCACGTTTTGCTGATCAAACTACAAAACTTTGTGTAGATACTACATATTGTTCTGTTTGCCTTTTATGTAAGTAGCATGGTATTATCTGCTTTCCCTGCTTTATTTTTTCCTTCCTTTACCTCCTATTTTTCATTAAACTAAGTGACTCCACTAAAGGCTTAGTACTCTCTGGACCACAGCAGTTGAATCTCTTCGTGTTCATTACATTTTTTTTATTTTTGGCAACGAGATGAACAATTTTGATTAGCCGCAATGCAGCAAACGAGACATTTTCATGTAAAAAAGTTTTGTTATAGTCAACAATTTAATTGTTCATTTGCATTTGCAACAACAACAACAAGCAAGCAAGCAAGCTACCAACAGACAATCATTTATATAGCAGGAAAAACCAACCACCATTGAACTTTCATGCATTTTTTCTTATACATAAATTTTTTTTTCATTTTTCATTTTTCAATCGTATTTGTTTTAATCTAACTCCACTGCAGTCCATTGAACGTTCAACAAATGCTCGATTTGTTGCAACATTTTACTGTTGATTTCTTAATTGCCGTTAAATATGCAACTGTCAGAGTGCAACCACCAATTGGCAATTTAGTGAGCACAAAAACTATTCAATTGTTTTGACAATTAAAGAAAGTAGTTAAGTCAATCGATGACAATTTCATGCTACTGCGCGAACTCCGCTCACTCAGCGTACCCTTTTAAGCTGATGATGATGGTGGCTTGGTACTTTGACTAGGCGTCCAAAATGAGGGGTGGGGGGGAGGGAAACTACAGCAAATGCAATGATGTCAGTTTGTTGCAGCCTAATAGGTCGCATGTGGAAAATTATTGAAAATGCTTGACTATAGCCAGGCTTCCTTATATAAAATTAGCATACCCTGTAGAAAAAAATTAAGATGAGAGCTAATGTTGAAAAGTATCTGGGTGAAATACATACTAACTAAGGGCCGTTCATTCAACTTCTGATGGGGCTTATTCTCATGGGGGCAGAGTTATCTGCCAAAAAAAAGTTTCCATACCATTTTCAAAAGCTGTTTCGTTCTTGCGGAGCGGCTGCCGTAACGGTGTAACGGTAGTGTAACGGTGGTGTAACGGTAGTGTAACAGTATTGTAACGGTAGCTTAACGGTAGTGTAATGGTAGTGTAACGGTATTGTAACGGTAGTATAACGGTAGTGTGACGGTAGTGTAACGGTAGTGTAACGGTAGTGTAACGGTAGTGTAACGGTAGTGTAACGGTAGTGTAACGGTAGTGTAACGGTAGTGTAACGGTAGTGTAACGGTAGTGTAACGGTAGTGTAACGGTAGTGTAACGGTAGTGTAACGGTAGTGTAACGGTAGTGTAACGGAAGGCAGTGTGTTCGGCCTACTACATCAAGTATTTAGTCAGCTATCGATACCCAGAAAAAAAAAATTTCTATACAGGGTGGCCCCTCGGCAGTAGTTTGGCTAACTCTCCGGGTGTGTTTCTGCCATGCAAAGCTTCTCAGCAAAAACTCATTTGCTTTGCAAATTCCGTTCTAAGTCGGCAAAAAGCTATAGGACTCAAAAAAAAAATAAAGTAAAAATAACCCAAAAAATATAGTAAAACTAAAGCAGAATATATAAAAAACTGCACAGAAGATACAGTAAAAATTACACAAACAATACAGTAAAACCACCAGCAAACTGCCAAAAACAAACAAACTTCCCAAAATCCTGCATCTGCTACTGGGGCTCGCCAACTTTAAGGAAAAAAACTTGAAAGCAGCACATCACAAGGTGGGAGCGAAGCTCGACAAAAATCTCATGAGAGGTTATTATAAACTGTGAGCATATCGCCGCCATTAGTGGTTGGTAGTTGTAGTTTTTTCGGTGTGGCATCACAGTACAGCTGATTTCAATCAAAAGAATAATAATTGCATACTTTTAGGCGGTCAACTAAAAACATGCGGTCAGAATAACATCGCAGTAAAAATGTTTGTTTCCATATTTCCTACAGGGCACGATCTACGAATAGTGAATGAACTCATTCACTTAGCTTCTTCACTTGCTCATTTAAATTACTTAAACTTCATTTGCGTTCGTTTGTATTTACTTTGTATGCACATTGAACTCGCACTTTTAATTATTATTATTTCTATTTGATTTTTTCGAAAATGCATTAGCACTTAAAAAGGGGTTTCCCGCCAGCGTACAATGCAGCCTCTTATGCAATATTCAATGTCTACAACAAATATGTATGCATTTTTAAATACCCTTAAGTGTTTCCATTTAGATTTCCCCTACACACATTGTGATATGTGTTAGTGAGTTTCTTACGCTTCGTACGTGTTTTCTAGCCTGGGAAATTGTGTGAAAAATGCTGCTGAGTTCTGTGGTGAAATTTCCTTTATGCGCTACGTTCATGTCAAAAGGTTGCTACTTCTTTAGCAACATTACTCTATAGATGCATGAGTATTGGTGCTGAAATCTTGCTGTCTGCAAATGTGGGGAATTGATAAGCTAACTACCTATGCTAATGGTGGCATAGTTGAGGATGTGAGGTCAATGTGAAAATTGAGTGGCTATATAATATTAGTTAAAGGGAAATTTTCAAATGGAAAATTTAATGTGTGAATTTTTTTTTTTGGTGAAATAAAAATGTTGGCAAGCGAGCGACGAGGGAAAAGGGTCACTTTAGCTAAGCCGATGGTAATAAAATCATTTTATTTTTATTTTAGTGGCTTTTTATGTCCATCATCAGCATCAGCTTCCTCAACTTTTGAGCATAGGGCTTGTTATGTTACTTAATTGATTTTTTGTTGCTTCAGTAGTTCTACCAATTGATTCGGTTTAACTCTTTTAATTATAACCAATGTGAATTCTAGAAATAATGCTCAAATTTCGAACATAAAAAAACCTATTCACTATCATAGAGAAGTCACATGCAGTGATTACTAGGATGAAAAATTCTAGTAATTTACAATCTTTCGTTGAACTAAAAATTTAGTGGAGTGATCAACCTTGACTCTAACAGTGCTATGCTCGCAATTCTATAATGTCGAGATCATATTATAAACTTAAAATATATACCTAAACACATAAACATTTTACTATGATCTCCACTTTGACAATTTAAAACTCTTATCAAAGCACTTAAATCGTGTCTAAAATAAAAATTTTGGTTACCCAATAAATCAACCACGAAACATATGCTCACCTAAAATTCCCAGTCAATGCTTTAACAGCGATACGCAGCACAGCAGGCATCCGACCGGTCGGTCACACGCTCTTAGTAATTCACAATATTTCGATTTTAATTTCATTAGAGTATTTTTGAAAAATTGCCATTCAGCACACTTAAAGCACTGTAGCGTGAATGAAAAACCCACGGGAGACCATAGGCTCGCCCATGGCAGAGTTTAGAGGTCATATGCGCATATGAACTTAAAATGTGTTGTGCGATTCTATCGGAAGGGTGTGTCACTTAATAAAAATATACCTAAAAATGGAGTACAGCGCAAACACACATACGTATGGAATTACATTAAAAAAAATTAAAAAGAATAAAATAAAATAAAATAAAATAAAACGAAATAAAATAAAATAAAATAAAATAATTTTTTACGTTTGTAGTTCCCTGAGGACGGTTACCGTAGTGTAACCGAAATATATCGGAAAAGAAAAAAAAAACCTTTGTGTTTTATTTATAAAAAAGACCTTGAGCCAGCACAATCACCAAATATTTTTAAAATAAAATAAAATAAAATAAAATAAAATAAAATAAAATAAAATAAAATAAATAAAATAAAATAAAATAAAATAAAATAAAATAAAATAAAATAAAATAAAATAAAATAAAATAAAATAAAATAAAATAAAATAAAATAAAATAAAATAAAATAAAATAAAATAAAATAAAATAAAATAAAATAAAATAAAATAAAATAAAATAAAATAAAATAAAATAAAATAAAATAAAATAAAATAAAATAAAATAAAATAAAATAAAATAAAATAAAATAAAATAAAATAAAATAAAATAAAATAAAATAAAATAAAATAAAATAAAATAAAAAAAAAATAAAATAAAATAAAATACAATAAAATAAAATAAAATAAAATAAAATAAAAAAAAAAATTAAATAAAATAAAATAAAATTAAATAAAATAAAATAAAATAAAATAAAATAAAATAAAATAAAATAAAATAAAATAAAATAAAATAAAATAAAATAAAATAAAATAAAATAAAATAAAATAAAATAAAATAAAATAAAATAAAATAAAATAAAATAAAATAAAATAAAATAAAATAAAATAAAATAAAATAAAATAAAATAAAATAAAATAAAATAAAATAAAATAAAATAAAATAAAATAAAATAAAATAAAATAAAATAAAATAAAATAAAATAAAATAAAATAAAATAAAATAAAATAAAATAAAATAAAATAAAATAAAATAAAATAAAATAAAATAAAATAAAATAAAATAAAATAAAATAAAATAAAATAAAATAAAATAAAATAAAATAAAATAAAATAAAATAAAATAAAATAAAATAAAATAAAATAAAATAAAATAAAATAAAATAAAATAAAATAAAATAAAATAAAATAAAATAAAATAAAATAAAATAAAATAAAATAAAATAAAATAAAATAAAATAAAATAAAATAAAATAAAATAAAAAAAAATAAAATAAAATAAAATAAAATAAAATAAAATAAAATAAAATAAAATAAAATAAAATAAAATAAAATAAAATAAAATAAAATAAAATAAAATAAAATAAAATAAAATAAAATAAAATTAAATTAAATTAAATTAAATTAAATTAAATAAAATAAAATAAAATAAAATAAAATGAAATAAAATAAATAAACTTAACTATAATAAAATAAAATTAAATTAAATTCAATGAATTATTACAAAACTAAATAGAGTAAAATTAAAAAAAAAAATTTAAAAAATCAAAAATAAAAAAATAAAAAATAAAAAAATTTAAAAAATAAAAATCAAACTAAACAAAAAATAGAAACAAAAAAAAATAAAAAAAAAATTTTAAAATAAAATGTAAATTAAATTAAAGCTAATTTAAATAAATAAAATAAAATAAAACCAATGCACATTAAATAGACTAAAATAACAATTAAAAAATTTAATTTAATTTAAAAATATAGTTTCCTTCAATATTATTTTACTCACTTAAACTTACGTTTGCAGTAAAAATTTTCATTACTACTTTTCGATTATATACGTTATGTTGTTAAATATTTTTCTTTTTTTGTCGTTGTTGTTCCTGCTAAGCGATTGCTAAGTAGTTTGACCAGCAATTGCAATTGGCCAGTTGGTCGTCCACGTTGTTAACCCCAATATTATTAATTTTTTTTTTGTTTTTTTTTTTTTCCAAAAATTGTTTTTTACCACGTTTGTTTCCTTCTTAACTTGGCAATTTACGTTTTCCTAATTCTTTTTCGTTTTTAGCAGCTGTTAAATAGCCTACCTGCACACAAATGTAATTTAGTTGTTACAAGTTTGAAGCTAGAATTTTAAATATTCGGTTCTTGTATATTTGTTTGACAGTAATTTTATGGAGAATGAAGTCAAGTCGGGCACTCGGCCATTTGGTCAATAAGACTCTTGTCTATTCTGACATCAGGCCAGGCAATACATGTGAATTGCAGATGATAATTTGTAAGCAATTCGGGATCTAAGTATGTATGTATATGGAGATGAGATTGAGCTGATATATGACCTGGGCGTGGTAATTAAGACTTAGATGGAAATAGTTACAACTAAGATAAAATCGGGATCCCGAAATGAATATACTCAAACTATCCTGATCGCCAAGACATTTTGTCATACTAGGGAGCCTGTTGTCTTCGTAATAGTTTTCTTCTTGTGCTTGTATTTTATACCTTTCTGTGTGGGTATTTTATATCACCCAACTCTTCTACTTTTTTAACATTTTTTTATTCCCTTTTTACCTCATTTCATTTATTTATTTTCATTGCCTTCTATACAGAGCACCTATTTACATGTATCTGCCACGTATCTTTTGTCCATTTGTTTGCTTTTATTTCATTATTTTCTTACGGAATTCAGTTGCCTATTGACACCGTGTTGACATGTACAAATTGAAATTTTACTCGTAAATTTACTTAGGTTTTCGCGTCATTTAGCGCTGCAAAAGCGGTGTCTCTTAAGGATTTACGAGTTTACGTTTTGTTCTGTTTTGGTTAATTTTAAGTGTACACTAGATACGCTGTTTCCAAGCAGCAACAATTTTTGTATTTGTCTTACAAGTCCAAAATGTGTGTCGTGTCTGCCGCATTCAAGTTAAAGAGATAACTCACTAACGTTTGACTTGTGGTTCAACTCGTTATTGCGCAATCCGCACATTACATTTACTCGCATGTATCCCGATATGTATTGTTTGTATGTTAGTAGATATATGGTACGTATGTTATTGGTCAAATAAATTAACTAATTTATATGGTAATTGTGGTGATATCGACAACGTCATGACATATCTATATACTTAGACGGAATTTGAAGAGTGAAAATTTACGACGAAAAAACTTGTTTCGTTTCTACAGGGTGGTTTTACTGTTTATAGTAGAACTAGTTATACCCGGCGTGCGTTGCTACGCCAAAGGAAAATACCTGAATAAGATTTAACCATTTCTACCATTTCTCGGAAGATACATTATCTCTTGTTTTATCCAGGAGAAACGCTAGCTATACGCCAAATAGCAAGCTAATCGAGTCATAAATATGATTGTTTAGAATATATTGGGCCCTGGTAAACTTCCTGGAGGAAAAATTATCCCATACTTTAACCTAAGCAGAACGCTACCTACATACCAACTATTTATACGATAGTTTAGAAGAAGTCAGTCCTGGGTCCACTTCTCGAGAGAAAATTGTATATCTTAATTAGAGCTTATAGCTACCTAAACACCAAGTTTAAAGTAAATCGAGACATAAATACGATTGTTTAGAATAGATCGGTCCCTGGTCCACTTCCCGGAAGAAAAGTCATACCATAGTTTAACCTAAGCAAAACGCTACCTGCATACCAAATTTCAAGGAAATCCAGCCATTTATACGATAGTTTCGGATAGGGTGGTCCCGGGTCCACTTCCCCAAAAATAACTTTACATAAACACTCTCCAGGCTCCTACTAATCTATCCCGAAAATTTAAAGAAAATCGGCCGAGTAGTTTTTGAGTTCATAAGCTACATACATCCCATTTTATATATATAGACTATTTAAATGAGGAACAAAGTTGAGTTCCAGTTTAAAGGTGAGTATAGCGTAGAGAGCAGATCGTGTATTCCAATACGGAGTTAATCATCTTGACACTATCCTAATGTCTATGTCTTTCAGACTATACTGCGCTGTTTTCAGTATGGGACTACTTACGAAGTATTTCGCGATTGTTCCGAAATCAAATCGCAATTAACCTTTATCAGAACTATCCTAAAACTAGGTACTACTTTTTTTAGGGGTTATTTAATATTTTCGAAATCATTTCAGGAACACTCAAAAACTACATATTTCAGGGCTGTTTCGAAGTCATTTAGGGGCCGTAATCGTTACTTTTCCGTGATTTTTGTATCATTTTATGTACTATTTAGTGACTGATTTTTTTTTTCAGGGTTATTTTCTAATGATTTCTGGAATTAGGTCTATTTCAGGAAAGTTTCGTTATGACTGCTGGACTTTCGAAAAAACTATTTTCAGATTTTTACTGGAAATATCCAGGGTCAATTAGTAGCTTATTTCATAGGTATTTCGGTATGATTTCTAGACTGTTCCGCGATAATTTCAGGAACGCTTTATTACTATTCCTTGATTGTTTCCATTACATTAGATATTGCTTTCAAAAAAATTGCGACATTATAAGAAATGTTTCGGTATCATTCAGGTGTTATTATTGAAACTATTCTGAAACTATGTACTAGTTTCGATATTATTTAGGAAAAGTTTCGCCGCACATTCGAAATAAGCCTCGGGTTATTTCGGGATGGTTTTTACAACTGTTTTGAGATTTTTCGAAATTATTTCAGGAACATATCAAGACTGTTTCAAAACTATTTTAGTGACGTTGGTGGACTATTTTCAGACTTATTCCTTATTCGTTATTTAGCGCTATTTCAAAATTACTTTGAGATTATTTCATATTATTTCGTTATCATAACGGGATTATATCAGACGAAATGTCAATATTTTGGCACTACATTCGAGATCTTTTAGGAAGTTTTTCGAAGCATGTCTGGTAGAGGTCCCTGGTTTATTTCACAGTTAGTTTTGGGATGGCTTCGCGATTGTTTCGGGCGATTTCAGAATCACTTTCCATATAATTTTGGTCAGAAAAATGTGGATGCTGTTAAAGAACTAATTTTTGAGTTATAAAGGGACGGTTTCGGGACCATCTTGGAACGTTCTATCGTTCTATTTAAAGCAATCTTGTAGAAATATTGTATCCTAGAATGACGACATCCCCGGAAAATTGTCTCGCTGTCAAAAAAGAAATCAAGGAACTTCATCGTGAGGGGGGTTACATTTTTTATGTCCAATGGATAGATACAGACCTCGTTCCTTCATTTTTCAATAGAGTTCTTTCGTCCTACAAGAAAAAAAATAAAAGCGGAATTCTAAAATCTCACTTACACGCACTCAAACACAACATTTTACAACAAATATATGAAAGTACGTAGGAGTAAAGGGCCCAAATTCATCATTGGTCTGTGTCAATGAGCCACAAAGTCATTAACCTCACCCATGGCAAATTCATCAACAGTCAGAACAAAAAAGAAGAAAAAAAGATATACCCGTTAGCCACAACACGCACAACAACTACAAATGTAAGAAAAACAAGCATGAAAAAAAACAAAAGCAAACAACGAAAAGCGAAAAACACTAAAATTAACAATAATAATACACGCTTAGTAGGGATGAGTATATTGCCTACAACGGCATTGGGACGTCATCACTGCTGGCATTATCACTTCACCAAAAGTCAAGCGAAAACAAAGGAAACCATTCTGAACTTTTAGCGAAACACAACAACTCCATTTACAAGTGAAAGGAAACAATAAAAAAAATTAAAAATAAATGAAAGACAAGGGGAGAGAGGTGCTGGAAACTCAAAAGCTAGCAACTGTTGGAACAAATAGTTGGATGTCGTAGTTCGTTGTTCGACGTCGCTTGTTGCCTCAACCAAACAAAGCGTTCGTTCATGTATTCTACAAATAACACCCTGATGAGCTGCGCTAAGCTGATGAGGTAGAAAGGAAGTTGTCTCAGGCTTTTAAGAATTTTTTTTTCGCATTTATTTTGTATGTTTATTTTACACAAACTTTAGATTAGCGTGAAGAGCGAAACAACAAAAGCGGCAGTGGCAGTAATCATGACAGTGTTGTAACTGATTTGAATGCCAAGGCACCACCAACGCATCTTTGACTGGAACAAATAAATAAACAATTGCTTGTATAAACAACAAACAATAGCAACAAATAACAACACAAAACACTGACTGACTTGACTGGGAAGTCAAATTTTGTATAGAAGAAGTCAAAGGGAAAGAAACTCGAACTATACAGCAGCATTGTACTACAAGTGAAGTGAAAGAATTGGAGTTTATGTTTAGGGCAAGGCAGCTGAGAAATGAGCGAAGAATACTAGAACAAACAAATAAAATAAAAAATAAACACCTCTAATAACATAAGGCACGGCATGGGAGTATGGCGTTGATCCATGAAGCAGACATGTAAAAATTAATGTTCTTTGTGCTTGCTTTTTTTTCAACTCATTTTTCGACTTCTAAACAGAAATCTATTCTATGCATGCGCTATGCGGTTGTGTCGTTTGTAACGGGTCTAAGTAAGCCAATCGATCAAAGGGATTGACGCTTTTGTTTGTTTACACACACAAAGAAACTGAGCAAGACGAAGTCACAAGTCACGCTTGAAAGAGGTTGTGGGGAGAGGAGGAGGGGAAAGAGTAATAGGTGTTGAAGAAGCAGCAGCATACGAAATAGGGCTCCATAGCTTATGGCAGCCATGTGAATGAACAAACAAATCTGCTTAAGAACTGAAAATTATTTGTTACACGTAACACGGCGGGAATTTGGTTTGATTTTTTGCTCAGATATGGATCGATGCGGGAAGAATTTAAACAAAACTTTTTCTGGGAACCTAACACTGTTTGCTGGATATGTAGAAATGTTATGGTGTCCAAAAGGGTTAGGTTCAAGTGGCTGCCGCAAAGGCGCACTTAAGCCAGTTTTGAAAGGCAAGTTGTGAAACCACCAACACTAGGAAAGTCAGTCCCGAGACTCAGCCATATGAAAAATCCCCTGAGTAGTCGGGATTCCCCATATAAACCGACACCGTTACTCCTCTTCGAATCATTTAGATGACCTGATGAGGGCCAATAAGCCCTTTATATCCAGCTCCGCGATTTGGCGTAGGCTATCCAAGAAGGGAGCTCCCAAAAAGCACGTTCTGGCGGCGCTTTAAGCTGGGCAGTTGCAATTGAGATCTTCCACCGTTTCCTCACCAACTTTGTAACTCCTACCAATAAGGCAGTGCCCAGTCAATACACCTATCAATATTGATTCTTAGGGCGTGAATGTATCTAAATCTTTTATGTTCCCATTTTGGCCAGATTTGCTTGTATATCCGGTACCCTGGGGATTGTAGCCACCTTTCACCAGCTTGACTGAGTTCGTACTCCTTCAGCATTAGCTTGCATGTGGCAAACGGCATCCCTAAGCGCTCTTTATCCTGAAGAACTTGCTTGGTTGTGTCCTGTCTGGCAAGTTCGTCTGTTCTACAGTTACCTTACCTGTGTCCCGGGAATCATGTGAGGTTTACGCAGTCCTGTTGGGCCATCTCTTGAAGAGATCGAAGACAGCTGATCGTCAGTTCAGAGTTGAACAAGTAAGAACCAAGAGCTTTGATGGCCGCTTGGCTGTCCCTGAAAATAACGATATCCTCGCCGACCGCGCGCTTACTTATCCAGTCCGCGGCGTCCAAGATTGCTGAGACTTCAGCCTGGAAGACGCTGCAATTATCAGGTCCAGATCCCTTGAATAAACCCCTCCACCCACTCTGCCGTCTAACTTCGAGCCGTCGGTGTAAATAGAAATGCCACTATTAGTAGCGGAACACCGATCAGTCCTTCCCCGGCCTTCTCAGTTGGGAATGTTTATTTTGAAGCATCTATCTCTGACTGTTGTGATCGCACAACGATATGTGCTCAGAGGGAGAAAAATGTAAGATACCAAAATACCTGGAGTATCCAGTAGTACTTGCGACCCAACTATACGTTTACCTTAGACGCTGCTGCTGCCCGGTACGCTTCCAGATCGAGTGGCAAAAAGCCAAGAATAGCCGGGATAGCCTCGTTGAGTGTTGTCCTTAGCGCAGATTCAGGTTAGTTGCCTTACTAAGCGCAGGCCACCATACGCCAGATACGACGGATATTTCAAAATAGAATTTGCTCTAAAATTGATGTACGTCATGCAACTGACGTATTGGCGGAGTGATTCTGTTTGAGCTATAAGAAAGGAAGCTGATGATGAATAAACACTTTCGTTGTTTTCTTAAATTGATTGCCGTCGGCGATCGATAGGCAAACAAAAACCATACAGTGCGAGCGGAGTGAGGTATGGGTGAGAACAATTTACACAATAATGATCAGAAGATACATAAATAACGGCTGTGATTTGCAGTGTATATTTCTCTTGTAAGATAAAAAAAATGATAAGAGCTTCACGAGAGGCCTGAGAAAATGACTTTAGACAGACATATGTAAGTATACATGAGCTGTAATCAACATTTCTAGTTACATAAGTATGCAATCGAACGGAATTGACACCGTTGTTAAACAAGATATTAACAAATCGAATGGATGGTTTGTGAAAACGACTGTAAAATAAATCAAAAAATTTTCTGTTGATTTTATGTGCATACATACGTGCTAAGTTGACAGTTAATAAAATAATAATTTCATCAAAGTAAGCTGAAGAACACGCACAATAAATCATTTACAAAAAAAGAAGTTCTAGGTTTGTATATTAGTTACGGAGGTCTATCAAGACTATATCAGGCCCCTATGGACTTTCTTGTGACATTACTATGAAAAATTTGAGTTCTTCTTTTTTAAACTTTCATCAATGTCGGATGATTTCTATAGAACTTTGAGAACTCCTCTGTTCCAGTATCAACAAACGCTTCAATGATGCCATTTCTCGGGGACTCCCTAGAACTTTCGATATTATGATGTTCGTATGGAAACACTATCCAGGAGCTAAGCAAAGCTTTACATTCTGCATCGCATGAGCTGCCTACAGCTAAGTAAACATCTTTCACGTTTATTACAGTTATATTTTGTTCTAAGCACTCATCCCTTTTCTCCAACACAACACTGTCCACTTTGCCGGCCTTAAATATACGCCCACCATTTGTTTCTTAACTAATAAATTCTAAAGTAAATTGCACTCGACTGTAGCATCATCCACTTGAAATAGCCAAATGTTTTGACCCACAGCGAATATACACCTACATACGTGATTCTGCGCATTGGCAACACAACAAACACAACCGGTAAAGTCATTCACATCGTGACGTGCATTTACTACTGATCAGTCGACTTAACTAATGGACTCATGAACACTAACACTTATGTAAGGAAGATTCTAAGAGCTGCACCCTCATATGAGCATGCAGTTGTAGTATTAGTTTATATAGGTGCTTTTTCTTCTTCTTCTAATGAAGTAATTTCATTGAACCGTTTGACGTACATAAACGAAAACGAGTACGAGTAGGTACTACTTATGTAATGGTTTTAAAATATGCAGAGCACATGAGTCTGCATGGGTGCATAAAGCAGCTGATCAAAACGCTAACGCTACTTAACCACAATGTTTTGAACCACCAACGTGGTACAGTGGTAGGAATTCTTAGTCAATGGTGTCATAATTAGTTGGATTTGCTTAGCTGAACCGCTTTAAGGAGATAACAAGTTAGATTTAAAATACCATTTTTCCTTGGTTTTTGTGAGTTTTCATGGGGTTTCATTAGGTTTATTTCATTAAAGAGGTGTTAAAGATTGTTTAAAAAACGAGGAGGGACGCCTTTTTCAACAAAACTTTTCAGGGGCATTACTTTCTCAAACACATAACTAGTGGCATTTGTTCGCATTTGAATTTTACAGACCAAAAAATTTCTTGGTAGGAGGTTCTGGAATGTATTTTTAAAACAATGAGAATAAACTATTTGTTTTCTTGTCAGCTTTGATTTTCTTGCTTGTTATACTTTTTTTTGGTTTTCTTGTTATCCTTGTTGTTAAATACTGCTGCTTTCATGTTCTCTTGATTTCAAAACTTCTTACTTTGATATTTTCTTACACAGTAAAAAATTAAAGACTACTTTTTTTAAATTTAATACCAAATAGTATTATTTTAAGACCCTGAAAAAGTTTGGAAATTAAATTTGGACTAATGGTTTTAAAGTAATACCAAAATAATACTAAATCGCTCTCTCTCTCTCAATTTTGGCAATTAAATTAGTCTAAATGGTCTTAAAATAATAACAAAATAATACTTTTTCTCTCAATTCAACGGATAATGGTATTAATTTAATAGTTTTCGGCGTTGTTATATATAAACACCAAATTGGTATTAAATTTAGACTTTTATTTTTACTGTGTATTTTTATGTTTTCTGGTTTTTATATATTTTTTAATTTTAACCGCTTGAATTAATTTTGTATTTCCTTGATTACATGTTTTCTAGTTTTCATGTTTTTTTATCTTGTCTTGTTCTTTTTTATGTTTTCTTGTTTTCATGTATTCAGGTTGTTATAGCTTGATGTTTCCTTGTTCTTCTGTTTTCCTATTTTCCTGTTCCTTTCCTTTTTTGTTCTTATGTTTTCATGTTTTCTTATTTCTTTGTTTTCTTAAACATATGTTTTCTTGTTTTCATGTTTCCTGGTTATTATGTTTTCATGTTTCTTGTTCTAATGTTATCTGGTTTCTGGTTTCTATGTTTTCATGTTTCCTTGATTTAATGTTTTCCTTGTTGTTATATCGTTGAGTTTTCACGTTTTCTTGTTTTCTTATTTTCTTGTTTCTATGTTTTCTTATTTTAATGTATTCAGGTTGTTATAGTTTCATGTTTCCTTGTTCTTCTGTTTTCCTATTTTCGCGTTTCCTTTTTGTTGTTGTTATGTTATCATGTTTTCCGATTTCTTTGTTTTCTTAAACCTATGTTTTTTTGTTTTCATGTTTCCTTGTTCTAAATTAGAACTTCTAATGTTATCTGATTTCTTATTTCTATGTTTTCCTTGTTTTTATATTTGGGCAATTCACAAGAGTGTCGTATTCGTCTATCGTTGTATGTTGCCATGGTTTCCAATATACATTTTTTGAAAAATTGACAAATAGCACGAAATACAAGAGGTTGTGAATTGCGTAATTGTTGTGTTTTCACGTATTTTTGTTTTCTCATTTTCCTTGCTTTCTCTATTCCATGCTTTTATGTTTCCATGTTTTCTTGTTTTCAAGTTTTATTCTCTTTATGCTCTTTTATTTTCTTGATTGTTTAGTTATTCAGTTTTTTGTTCTCATTGTCTTTTTCTAGTAATGGCTGTCCTATTCTTTTCAAATTGACTGTGTCTAGATCCATTCGGACTATGCTACATCAAGCAGGCGAAATGGTTTAACTTGTTATGCATCAAAAGGAGGAAGGAACTCAGTCATGAACAACGGTTCAACCGGAGTAACTGTGCTGCGCTGCTTTGCTGAGATCACTTAGCTGTTCTTCGAACCGCCCCACTGTACCTACTTCGCTGATCACGCTAAAAATGCAACATCTTCTGCGAACGCTTCCAGTTAACCGCAGCAACGGTGTTTTCTTCCACCTCAACAAACAATGCGCACATTATAGCAGAGCATGAGATACAGGAAAACCTATGTTGAGCGCCTCACATTCGTTCATACATATTATATAGCTACACATTCCAGGCAACCGCGTAACGGTTTTAAATGGAGTCCCTTTTTTATTGCATTCATTAAAAAGCAATACGGCTATGCGGGATAGCACACAACATCCAGCATTAGATGGCACATTGTAGAGTGCGCAGCTGGAGCACTTATTGGCATACATTACTTCAGTCCAACAACGCAGACGAACGAGACAGTCAGTCACTCACTCATTCAAGCGGTTGATTTTACTTTTTTATTTTCGTTTTTATACATATTTATTCCTTCTACTCATACTCTAGCTCTAGTACGCGGCGCACGCTTACCTATTAGGTATGCGCTGTAGTAATTTGCTTTTTGTTTTGGAAAGACAAGCAAGCAAGCTAAGGCAGCTGCTTCCTGGATGCCTCAATTGCCTAGATGGTTGTACTGTGGGTTAATGGCTGCATCACTAGTAGATGGTTGACTGAATGAGTGGCTGGTTGGCAGCTTAGTTGGCTGGATGAATGGTTTGACGGTCGACTGCAGTTGTAAGGTTGGAAGATTGTTGGATGGTTTCGTGTGCAGAGCGCACGAGAACGCTTGGCTGGATTGCTAGATACTTTAAGTGAAAACAATTGGTTACGCAAGAGTTGTGTTGCTAGTCAACCAAATATATTAGTTGGATGATTAGTATGCAGTTTGGGTGGAAGAGCGCTAGATAAATGTAAGCGAGTGAAGATCGAGTTGCGAACTGGAGAGTGGAGAGCGAAACAGGTTACCAATTGAAACATCATTGATGTTAGGCCGATGAGAACAAAAAAGTGCATCAAAGGTGGGACCAACATTATACAGACTTGCGTCCTGTGACCAAGAACTGTATCAGAAAGGGGCATGGATACAACGTCAACAAACCATATCCATCCATAATTAAAACAAGGAATGCACAGCGGATATGGCGCACATTAGGAAAAATTATCAGCGGGTGTCTATAGATCACCAACGACAGATAAGAGTCTACGCCGAGTAATAACTGCCATTCTGCTTCATACAACAAACTCATTTTTGCTGAAATAATTGGCGATAGCATGCTGTGCCTTTATCTGAATCTCAAACTATTTCATGAATACATAGCCAACAACCCCCACCAGCAAGTCATATTCAAACTACAACTACTTGGTACCCTTCGTGGAATTTAAAATTGCTCATTAACACATCGTTCACGATCAGATTAATGCATTCACTTAATCATTCACTTAAGAGAATTTAAGCAAGCAAAAAAGGTCACTACACACTTTAAAAACTAAGCTGAGTTTCCGTTTTGGTATTTGAAAATTAGCGCGCAATTTTATGTTCTGTAAATTGATTTCATAATTTTTTTTTTGTTTTTAATTTTTGCGGGGTCGCCATGAATGCGCGTTGTAAAGTTGCTTGCTGACATCATCGGCCATTAGGAATTTGGAACTAATAAACAACGACTTTTTGTTCACTAAGTAAGCGCACACACTCTCAAACGAGCAAGTGGAATAGGAAAAACAACCATTTTATGTGTATGCTTGTAATAATTTAACCCCTAGCGTGCCTACGGGTCAAATTTGGCACGTTTATTATTATTTTATTTGTCAGTATTGCCATCATGCAATATAAATAAGGTGCGCATATACTTACTTCGTATGCCGAACATAGTTCTCAGAAAAGTATATATGTATATTAGGGTGATTCAAAAATAATGTCGATTTGGTCTTACCCCTGAAACTATAGGTATTGATGAGAAAATAAGCCTTGCAAAAAATTAGCGCTCTAACTTAACCCTTAGGGGTGCCTATTTTTTTGCGCCCTTTCCCATACATTTTGTATGGGGAAAAATGGCATTTTTTTTAAAGTGAATTTTCTTTCAATTTTTGAAACTTTTTTCAAAATAATTTTACATACTCTTAAAGTTGAAGCTTTGAAGCTTCCATAATGGTATGCCATGTGCGATTATCTTAACTATTAAGATAATTACAGCCAATATCTCACCTTTCAGGGGGTAAGGACAATTTTTTTTTTTAATTTTAACCACCCTAATGTATATGCCGATCACTGATCTAAAGCGAATAATCCGAAATAAGTCAACGCTATTGTTGATTTGGGAACAGAAAAATTTAATAGGATCGAGAGAAACCCATTCTACATCCTGGTCGATATCGGAGAAGGCGTGAACAGTTGTCTTCTGGACGATTTAGCCTCCAAGTCGAGGTCATCGCTTTGAAGAGAATTATTGGTAGATATACTCTCATGATATTAGCACATAATTAACCCACGGCATCATAGCCAAAGGAATCGTGTGCCCGCTACTAAAGAGTAGCGAAACTCATCGATAGCCAGATCAACTCTAAAACCAGTAACAGGATCAAATCAAAAACGAAGTTGATACATCGACAGGTACTCATCGATAGACACACCTCTTAAACAACTCACAAGTAATCGAAATCGAAGTTGAGGGTACTCGTCTAAAGCCGGACCGTTAACAGCAGGTGTAATCGAATTCGATGGCGATACATCGATATTTATCGAAAACTTACACGAGTAACAATCGACCACCTAAAAGGGTATGAATCGAAATTTTTACTTATTGATAGCCAGACCATTTAAGTAGTAAGAATCGATATTGAAGGTGATAAATCGATACCTATTTACAGAAACAGTAGAGTCTTATTTGAATTCGGCGATGTTAAATCATTGCTCACAAATACCTATAAAACTTGTATGAGTTAGAATTGAAATTTTTTCAAAGGTTATTTTTAAATTCAAATATGTATACTTCTCGGTGAATGAGAGATGATGGACAAAAAAAAATCGAAATTTTCAAGTATCTATTCTCGCTCAGTGAGAAGAAAAAAAATAGAAATTTCCTTTCATTTTCCTAAGGTTTAGGTCTTTTGATATAGCTCGCATAGAATTCACCAGTATATAACGACACGTTTATAGCAAGAAAGTTACTTCAGGTAGTTTAGAGAAATGAGTCACATGTGACTCATGAAATTACATCAATACGCTCTCGTGAGTCACATATGACTCATTGGACAGGGAAGCTGTTAAGACTTGCCACTTGATATAGTTCAACAGTGCTGCCACTTATTATTTCTTTTATGACAGCTCAGATCTTTACAGTGGCAGAGCCTGGGAGGTGGAACCAGATGGAAAGAGGAGAAATGTTTCATATAATCCGGGAGATAGATCATTCTGCCCAGCTATCCACTATGTTAGGTTTGATGAAAAAGGCTCACCAGAAACTTCCTACTAAAAATATTTTAGGTTTGTTTCACTGTTAGCATCTCGGTCAAAAAGAAATGACTGGCGCCCCTTGCCGATGTTTTTACAATGGACTAATGAACTTTTCTAACTTTACTCAGCTCTAAAAAAAGTTGCAAATTTCCCGCCATGTGCGCCTACCGGATACAGTTTCTGGCGCTTGACGGAATAGATAGTCAGGCTATCCATCCCTCCATTGAAGCAAACTCCATTAAGCGCACATCTGCCACGTAACTGAATAATTGCCTTCGTAAATACTTTGCAAACATAAAAAAAACGCAACAACAAAATAACTTAATAATACGCATTCTCCTAGGTCTATGCACCTATCACAAGGCAGAACACACATCAGTGCGATAGTTTTACACACCCGCACCGCAACGGCCAACCGCAAAACAATCAACTATCGCGCATCTGCGTTCACCGCTACAATCTAATCATTTGTTTTCGTTATTCAACGCAAACAGAGCGTATCAGTAGCATTTTGTAGAAACAATTATATTCTGTGGCCAGTTGGTGAGCGCATTGTATGGCGGGCGAGCTCACGGGCTTTCGGACCCACGTACTGTCTAGTTGTTTAGCGGTTAGTCTTTATTACCCGCTAAGCTGGAGACGCGCTTGCGGCAGGCTTCTCTATACTAAGCAAGCGCGCTGACAGTTTGGACGGCATGTGGTAATCGTGGTGGTTGCTGGTGACGGTGGCGTTGGTGGCTAAATGAACTCATAAACGGCAAAATTGTGGGCGCAACAAAATAACAAAAAAAAACAGATGAACAAACGACCGGCTGTTGTTGTGTGTGGGCAAATGATGCAAAAGCTCAAGCACTGGCGATCGCGATGACGATGACGTTGGCCTTCCTTTTGTTGCTTGCTGCCGCTGACACCGCGCGCATTGCATTCAACGCTATCGCCATCAGCGCCGCCGCGTCCACGTTGCAGTTGTAATGCATTCCCGCATGCAATATCCGCTGTCGCAGATGGCTATTGCTTTTGCTATATTTTTTTTTCTTCACTTATTATGAGCTATTACAATGCGGCGTTTTTATCAACTTCACTTTATTATTTATTTGTTGAGGATGTACTTGAAGCGGAATGAGCTGCGTTGAAAATTAAGTATTTATGTACGAGCACTTGCAATCATTTGCAGCGCATTAATTATTAGTTTTTTTATGAATATTATTAGATGCTTGTTATTGTTCGTTGTTTTTGTTGTTATTGCCGCACTCATGTTTTTGATCGCTTGACCAGCAATAATGAAAATATTTTGCTTAGATTAACCCTTGTGCGATCAAAATAAGTTATTTTAAAGCAACAAAAAGAACATAATAAAAAAAATAAAAATAAAAATAAATAAATTGAAGTAAAAAAAGGCGTGAGTACCAAGTACTCGTGAAGTTTTTGTATTTTTTGGTATTTCTTCTATAAAAGACTCCTAAGCCTTACAGAAACTTATATTACCTTAGTACATATGTGACTCAAATACGAGTCATAAATGACTCAAAGACAAGTCATAAATGACTCAAAGACGAGTCATAAAGGACTCATAGACAAGTTATAAATACACAATACAGCCTACACACTACAACCTACACTCTACATCCTGCATTTTACGTGTAACTTTCTTGGATCATCCCCAGCGCAAAGATGTTTACAATTAAAAAAAAAAGGCGTGAGTACCAAGTACTCGTCACGTTTATGTGTAAACATGTGTAACCTCACATAACTTTAATTAAATTATTATTTTTAGGCGTATTTGCTGGGAAGGGAAAGTAATGCTTCTTATTTATTCATCGAATTACCTTCAAAACAACAAAACAAATTGTGTTATTTTTTCTATCCTTTTAAAGTCGTCAAAGTAATCATAATATGACCCTGAATTGATCCTAAAATGACATCAAATTGACTCCACCCTCGAAATGACTCCAAAAAAATTATTTAAAAATGACCCCAAAAAGATCCCAATATCACCCCAAATTACCCCAATATGATCTCAAAACTACCAATATGATCTCAAAGTACCCCAATATGGCCCTCGAAATGATCCCAAAGTACCCCTTTCCTTTCCTTCTACTTTCCTTTTTTTCCCTTTGTTACTTTTCTTTTTCTCTCTTTTCTATTTCTTCCCTTTTCTAACTTTTCTTTCCTTACCTTGACTTTCATTTCCTTTTATCTCCTTTTTTCCTTTCCTTGAATTTGCTTCTCTTTCTATTCCATTCCTTACCTTTAATTTGCAATCCTTTCCATTCCTTTTCTTACTTTTTCATTCCCTCCCTCTCCTTTCCACTCCTTCCCTTTCCTTTTCTATCCTCTCCTTTCCTTTCCTTTCCTTTCCTTTCCTTTCCTTTCCTTTCCTTTTCTTTCCTTTGCTTTCCTTTCACACATCAAAACAATAATATTTAGTCGAGTTAAATTATGTAAATAAACACTTCTTTAATTCAGATAAGTGGTAACTTTGCAATAACATCGATACTAGAATTTCTTTCAGTGCATAAGCTTAATTCATTTGTAAGCAGATCGCTTGCCTTCCACAATAGATTTGTTGTAGATACAAAATGCTTTTAGTTGTACTTGATACGATATACTAGGAACAAGTGTACTTACACCATGGGTCGGCAGATTTGTAAAAGCAGGTGTATAAGTGAGAACGCTCACACACGCGCTGTGATCATCCGAACTATATTTTTAACATTCGCTGACCAAACAAGCGACACCCCCACGCGATGTGGTTTCACCCCTTGCCCAGCGACGACTAAATCAATTGGTAAACAAAGAGCGCAACGTGTCTGTGTGATGAATCCAACTTGCTTGACTGATCTTAAGATCTATGGGGCGCCGATGCTTGACTTACACACTCCTTCCTTTGAATGTTGTTGGTTGAGTTCATATACTCGTTTGACTTCAATGCCTCGCCACACTATTTAATTGCGAATGCGAGTACTACAAGGCACTTCATTTTGATGAGTTACAGCACAGCGCGCAAGTAATTTCCATTGCACTATACTTTTTTGCGGAAAACGAGAGTGGAATGTTTATGTGCACAAATTCCATGTTAATGCGAATGCATTGAAATGAAGTTGCATAGAGCTGGAATAGTTTATGAATACTGACTGCTTGACCGCACTCACAAACGCCTCTTAATTACGCAAAAGACACTTGGACACTTTGAAGAATGGCAGATATTTACAAGGGGTTTCTTGTGTAACTAAAGCAACAACAACAAGTGTAGAGCATATCATAGATAATGTGAATGCACTGCGGAAAGAACAAGATATTATAATTACTAAGAACCTCTGCCTATGAGTGCTAAATTGATAGGGAAGTGCAGTTAGCTGGTGGAGACTTTGCAGACTGACTGGCGATCGTAAATTGTGATAAAAGATGTTTGGATAAAGTTAATGAAAAGAGAATAAATGGTGTGAAAAAAAATAAGCGAGGCAGTAAACTTGTCTTCTGAGATCGTATATAAAGAAAAAAAAAATTAAATTAAAAAAAAAATTAAAAAATAAAATAAAATAAAATAAAATAAAATAAAATAAAATAAAATAAAATAAAATAAAATAAAATAAAATAAAATAAAATAAAATAAAATAAAATAAAATAAAATAAAATAAAATAAAATAAAATAAAATAAAATAAAATAAAATAAAATAAAATAAAATAAAATAAAATAAAATAAAATAAAATAAAATAAAATAAAATAAAATAAAATAAAATAAAATAAAATAAAATAAAATAAAATAAAATAAAATAAAATAAAATAAAATAAAATAAAATAAAATAAAATAAAATAAAATAAAATAAAATAAAATAAAATAAAATAAAATAAAATAAAATAAAATAAAATAAAATAAAATAAAATAAAATAAAATAAAATAAAATAAAATAAAATAAAATAAAATAAAATAAAATAAAATAAAATAAAATAAAATAAAATAAAATAAAATAAAATAAAATAAAATAAAATAAAATAAAATAAAATTAAATTAAATTAAATTGAATTAAAATAAAATAAATTAAGTAAAACAAAACAAAATAAAATAAAACACAATAAAATAAACTTGAAGAAAAGTGACGAATCAATCATCAACAGATTATGTACCTGGGAAAATTTAAATAAACAGGCAGCTTTTCGTGATTAAGCAAACACACTCACCGCAGGCACAATCAGCCTAAATGAATAATGCCCAATCTTCAACTAGATTGCTATAGATACATCTTTCTGTGCTGTCTTTAGAAAATTTATTTTTATTGATTTTACCTTTGCTTGTTTTTTTTTCTATAAATTTTAAAAACACAAATGCTTGCGTCAGAACAGGCACCCACCCAAAATTTTGGCAAGCAATCAAGGATGACACATCGCGACGACAACCACCAGCGGGCAGGAAGGCAGATCATAAAAACCCAGAAATAATAAAAAAAATAATTATAGAAAAATACATCAAATTAAAACAAAATAAAGCAACAACAAACACAAAAAAAAATATAATTAAAATTGAGATCTCTGCCAGATTAGAATATAATGTTTTCGTAGCGACAAATGAGGTGAGCGCGGTCATAAAAACAGACGCACGCTACTACTTGAGTTGATTGACGAAGGATGGCTGATATACCTATAAATAAAGACGATTTATTAAATTAATTCTTAATGAACTGAGACATCTAACATGCACGCAGAGGCAGGCAAATATACAATGCAAATTACTGTTTTTTATTTAAAAATAAATTGAAGTAATAAAAAATATGTATTAATTTAAATATAAATACAAAGAAATAATAAAGAAGTGAATTATGGCAGTTAAGAACAAAGCGCTGATTAAAGAACTAAATATAGTCCGGTCATTGCTGATAAAGTAAACTCTAGTAATGGCGTTGGTACTAATCTCAGAAAAACATGTTTACACAAACTTATGCTGCCCAGTTGGGTTTGAAAAGCGTAGGCATGGTGTTGGCGCATGCTGTGAGGCTGATAAGCTTGCCAGGCTAAAGATCAAGTCGTGCAGACACAACAACGAGATGATAGAAGTACAAAATTATAATATTTTTGAAAGGAAAAACTCGATCGCATTAGTGATGCCAAGAAACAAATGGTGCGAGATGCTTCTTGGAGAAATAAGACAGTAGTTGATACAAGCACATTTGAATTAGGGTGCAACACTCTTTGTAAAGAAAAAACATGGTTATCGATTTATCCATTTCTATTTCTTTCTTTCTAATTAGTTATTATAATTTAAGTAGTTTCGTTTTTAGCCCTTTTTTATTGTCAATGCATATTTTAAGTTGTTATGCATGTATCGTTTTTATTTAGTTTTTGTGAATATTAATCGATTTTTAGATTTCGATTTATTTCGATAGTAATCCATAATTTTTCTTTATAATCGTTTTTCTTTCTAAAATTTTTCGATTTTGGAAATACTATTTAGTGATTGATATCGATTTTTCTATTTAAGTTTATTAAAACAAGCTATCGATTTTTTTAACTGCGTTCGATATTTTTTCGAAGAAAGTTTCCGCCTTATTAATCGATTTTTTCGAATTTTTTGAATATAAAAATTATGGATTCTTATCGGTTTATCGATTTTATAAGTTTTTTTTTGAATTGATACCGATTCTTACCTTTCGATTTATTTCGATAGCTATCGATTTTTTTTGCAATCGTTTTTATTTTTGGTCCCTAATCCCTATCAATTCATCGTTTTTTTAGATATTTTCTTGTTTTTTACGGATATCGATTTAAAGAATCACATCTTTAAAATAGCTATCGCTTTTGTGTTAAATATAACCGATTATTTTCGATTACGGCTCATTTCTTTTAATTATTTTTTTTTTCATTTCTGTATAAATTGTTTCTCGGTTTTTTTTTGTGATTGATATTTTTATTTCGAAACTTATCGATTTTTTTTATTTCGTAAAACAATAGATTATTTTTTGGCATTTTTGTCCTTTTTTCGAATTTATCGTTTTTTTATTAATTTATCGATTTTATTTCAGCTTTTTGGATTGTAAATATTTCGATTTATTTTAAGACTTATCAATTTTTTTAAAAAATCGATTATTTTTTCATTGACGCCTATTTTGCATACTATTTACTTTATAAAGTTATTGATCTAATATGATTTTCTTATCGATTTCCACACTTATTTTAGTTGTTTTCGATACTTATCGATTTTTTATTAACTTCAATTGGTTCTTTCTATTTATCTGATTTTGTGGGTTGCTATCGACTTTTTTAGTATTGTTCGACAAATATATCGATTTTTTGGTTTATCATCGGTAACTTAATTAATTTGAAAGTGGTCGATTTTTCGATATAAATTTATGGATTTAATTAGACATTGTTATCGATTCTATATTTTGATAAATTTTGATACTTATATTCTTTTTATTACCTACAATCTTCCTCCTTTCTATTTATCTATACTCCACGAGTGTTTTCGATAGTTGTGAACTTATCCATTTTAGTAGATTTTTTTTATCATTATCGACTTTTTTTTAATTTCCTGCATATTTATCGATTTTTTTATATATTTGATTTTTCCATTATAGTCATTCTCGTTTATCTATGTTCAACGATTTTCTTCGATTTGATACCATTTTCTAAGTTTAACTAATTTTTAGGAAAGTTATCGATATTTAGATTTATTTCGATACTTATCGAATTTTTGTTATGGTTTACCGATTATTTTATAACGGCCTATTTCAATTGTTAACAAATATATATATATTTTTTTAAAAGCTATCGATATTTGATTTAGCGGATTATCAATTTACAATTTTTTCGCGATATTTATCGATATTTCGTTATCGTTTTTTTATTTGAACTACTTTTCCATTTAGTTTAATAGGTTTTTATCGATGAAAGTTTGCTTTTGTGCCTTTCTCTGTCAAAAATTGCTAAATCGCTTCAAAGTTTACCAGAAACTTAAGGACCCTAATGTTTGCAACTGAAGATACATCCATAAAGATATATATGTACATCAATTTCGAACAAATATCATCGCCACTAGCTACACTGATCTTTAACATAAGAACTTGTTTCTAGCTGAAGAAATGAAAATAGAGAAGCCTACTACCAATAGAACAACAACACTGAAAACTAATTAAAAAAATTCAAAATTCAAAAAAATCAATAAAAAAAACGTTGCTATGAGGAAAGCATACAAAAACCGGGTTTCGCTCTAAAAATATTAAACTTTAAGATCTTCAAAGGCAAACGCCAAATAGCCTCGAGTGTTTCGATCTAGAGTTGACTACGCAGACACATACACATTCTCACACAAGCACGTAGTTGCTCAGTCGACAGAGCTTTAAACAACCTGTTCAACCTACAGCCAACTAATTAACTCATAAACATGCCGAATATTCTGATGAAAAATATAAGAAAAACAAGTAAACAAAAACTGGTAGTAGCGAAATACAAAAATAACAAAAAAAAACAACAAAAAAGCAACAACCAGTTCCGCCACTTTACAAACAACAAAAGCTTCTTAGTTAATTTTATTTTATTTGTAATAATTTATTGTTTTGTGAGTATTTTTTTATATATTCAGCGCACCAAAAAAAAAAAATAAAACCAAAAAATAGCGCCGCCGATAAAAATTGTTAAAATATGTATACGCTTGTCCAATCAGTCGCTTATCAGCTTGTGGCGGTACGAATAATGAAAAGAGACGAATATATACAAAAAAAAAAAAAAACTTACAAACATACAACAAATTCCTAATCACCTTGATTAGATATACGCAACATGGCATAGTCATACTTGGCCTCTGCTGGCTGCTTGGTTAGTAAGTGCGTACAAGGTAATCAGCGGCAAGTTGCTTATTTGATCTTTAGCTAGTATGCTACAATATCGGTAGTTTCATCTAAATTATGTCGGCATATTTTGTGGTATATTATGAGACATACAAATAGCGTAGGCTATTAGACGAGTGATAATGATTGCATTGCAAAGATATCTTTTTGGTACTGAGTGGTACACTTTGGCTGTTTGGTTAGCTAGTAATGCACCTTGGTATTTAAGAGTTTGTGTTGCGATGATGGCTAAATTAAATTGGTTGCAGAGTAAATGCAAATTGTGGCACTTTCTAGTAATGGCACTACATTTAGCAAAGTGGTTTTGATAATAAAAAGCTGGAGTGGAAAATTAACTTGTTGAAATTCAGCAGTTTTTAATGCTGATTTATTTGCATAAAATTCATCGAAAGGATGATTTTTTTCAACTCGACCAGTGTACGAAACTTCCTCAAATAATACGTTTGCTTTTAATATGCATTCCAAATTTTAAACAGCGAAACTTCAAATGATTCCTACGACCCAGAAATTTGTACTTAGTTAAAAACTTAATTCATCTAAAATACATCTGTTTCATTGAATATACGAAATTTCATCAAATTTCATCAAATTGACTAAAATTTGTTTAAATGTATTTTCTTCCAAGCGACGAATTGAATCTGTTGCAAAATCCCATCAAATCGACGAATCCAAAAAATTAGTATCGAATAAATATTTCTTTAGGCAAATATTTCTTTAGGTGTGTATTCATCCAATCGACGAATTCAAAAATGATTATGTAATCTAAAAATAAAATAGACGAATGTAACTGGAAATTGTGGCGCTTTCGACTGATGTTCAATCATGAGCAAAGCAGCTTTTAAAATAAAAATCTGGAACTGAAATTGAATTGTAAAATTTCCCGCTATTCATCGAAGGGATGATTTTTTAAAATTCGTTCATTTTTTAACATTATTTGTATGGGTTTTTTAATAAAAAGTTTTAGTAGAAATTGATTTCTAAAATTACGCGAAATTCATCAAAATGATGATTTTTTGGAAATTCGTCGAAAGGAAGATTTTTTTGAAATTCATCGTATGTTAGAAAATGTCCACGATGTTTCGTATGCTTGTAATATACATTCCAAATTTTGAAGATTGGTGCAGATGAATTCCACAAAATTTCTGTTAGGTTTCATTAAATGGACGAATTTAAAAGTAAGAATTTAACAGCTTATCTATCTAATGGATGTATTTCGTCATAAACACTTTAAATTCTTCCAGTTTTTATAGATGTATGATTTTCATCGATTTGACGAACCATTCTCTGGCTGTTATTCTAAAACCAACTGCGAAGTTTCATTAAATAGACGAATTGAAAATTAAGATAAATCTAGAAAAGTTCGGTTAATTTTCATCAAATAGACGAATTAAATAAAATTAGTATCTAAAAGACCTTAGTATCATATTTATCTAGTCGCTAATTATTTTTTTAAATGTGTGTTCATCCAATCGACGAATTCAAAAATGATTAAGCTAAAAATCATCTGAAAAATTTCATTTAATAGACGAATTAATAAAAAACTTGTATCCAAAAGATTTTAAAGGCTTATAAATTTAGTCGATGACAACTTGTTAGAATATGTGTTCAACCAAGCGACGAGTTCAAAAATTATTATTAATCTAAAAAAACTGCATCAAATGGACGAATTCCAAAAAATTCGCATCCAAAAGAACTTAGTAGTACAGACAGCTGTGGTATCCTTAACATGTCGGCACTCTCGTGGAGAGTTCAGTCTGAGGATTTTTGCCAACCAGCCAATTTATCTAATAGATAAATATTTTTTTATGTTTCTCCATCCAATAGACGAATTGAAAAATGTTGATTAATCTAAAAGCAATCTGAAAATTTCATCTAATGGACGAATGAAAAAAATATCTTCTTCAAAAGAACTTAGCAGCTAATTTATCTAATTGATAATGTTTATGTTCATCCAATCGACAAATTAAAAAATTATAATCAAATTATTTGCGAAATTTCATTAAATAGACGAATTCAAAGATAATGGTATCCAAAGGAACTTAGA
>CAXKVI010000001.1:5953350-5960850 GCA_964058755.1 Campiglossa producta | reverse complement strand
CGCCAAACCAGGAACTGTTTCACGTCGTGTTCCTAAATGCGGTGAAGCTTGTGTGTCAATCAAGGTAAATATTGAAAGAATTTATGCAAATTGGCATATGTATTTTATGGGACCATCTATACGCTGTAATGTAATGGAATATAAATTATTATATAATATTGATTGGAAAAAATACTAGTCACTGGTCAATAAAGACTAAAGACTAAAGACTAAAGACTAAAGACTAAAAACTTAGCACTAAAGACTAAAGGCTAAAGACTAAAGACTAAAAACTTAGCACTAAAGACTAAAGACTAAAGACTAAAGTCTAAAGACTAAAGACTAAAGAAGAAAGACTAAAAACTAAAGACTAAAGACTAAAGACTAAAGACTAAAGACTAAAGACTAAAGACTAAAGACTAAAGACTAAAGACTAAAGACTAAAGACTAAAGACTAAAGACTAAAGACTAAAGACTAAAGACTAAAGACTAAAGACTAAAGACTAAAGACTAAAGACTAAAGACTAAAGACTATAGACTAAAGACTAAAGACTAAAGACTAAAGACTAAAGACTAAAGACTAAAGACTAAAGACTAAAGACTAAAGACTAAAGACTAAAGACTAAAGACTAAAGACTAAAGACTAAAGACTAAAGACTAAAGACTAAAGACTAAAGACTAAAGACTAAAGACTAAAGACTAAAGACTAAAGACTAAAGACTAAAGCCTAAAGCCAAAAGACGAAAGAATGAAGACGATAGACAAAAACAAAGAAAAAAGACAAAACACAAAACACAAGAGACTAAAAAAAAAGACAACAAATAAATGACAAAGGACTGATGACAAAAGACAAAAGTAAAAGACAATAGACAAAAGGCAATAAATAAGAGACAAAATGCAAAAGACAAACGACTAATAACTAGTGACTAAATACGAAAGACGAATGCCCAATAAAAGCAAAAAATTGCAAATTTTTCATTTTAAATAACAAATTACTAGTTAAAAATTAGAAATAAAAAATTACCAACTAATGTTTGGCCACTTCGAGTGAAAATTATTCAAATAAGCAAGTAGGGAAGTCTAAGTTCGGGTAAACCGAACATTAAATATCCAGCGGTAGTTTTCATATGATTTTCGATGTTTTCGATATCTAAAGTGGGCGTGGTTGGAGGGCGATATTATCCAATTTCTTCAGGTATACTTCCAACGATACTAGTATGCTTTGTACCCAATTTCATCGTTCTACCCTAATCAGTTTAAAAGTTACGACCAGTCGAATTTTCAAAAATGCTTCCCTCAAAAGTGGGCGGTGCCATGCCCACTATAAAAAATTTATGGAAAAATTATAAGGGAATGACCAGGGGGATTCACCTATAAAATTATATCATTTTAGCCATTTCATCTACTGAGATATGTCAATTTATCTGATTTTCGAAATTTTCGATATCGAAAATCGCAACCTACCTTGGCCAGAAAGTAGCCTGTATACAAAATTGCATGCAAATATCTGAACTTTGACTCAATTTATGGTGTACGCGGACAGACGGACGGATGAACAGACGGACACACAGACGGACTTGACTTAATGAACTCCTCTTTCAACCTAAGAACTTTCATATATGGAACTCTATATCTATATTTATATACAATCGAGATAGATCGATTATTTTGTGCCTTTACGTAGTACCTTTATGTGAACAAAATTAGTATAATTATTATGGGTATAAAAATAAAAATAATTTTGGGATCATTTTGTAATCAATTTCGTATCGTTTTTGGGTCATTTTGCGATCAATCTGGGATAATTTTGGGGAAGTTTTGTGATCAGTTTGAGATCAATTCGGGGGTAGTTTTGGGGTAAAATTAGAATCCCTTTGGGATCATTTTGGGATCAATTTTAGGTAATTTTGGCATCATCTTGGCGTGAATCTGGCGTAATTTTAGGGTAGTTTCGGGACTATTTTGGGGTAATTTTAAGATTATTATGGGGTAGTTTTAGGTAAATTTTGGGATCACTTTGGGATGTGGGATAATTTTTGGTTAATTTTTGGCTAGTTTTGGCATCATTTTAAGGTAAATTAAATGTAATTATTTTCTTTTCCCTCTGGAGCTACGGATATTTTCACATGCATTTATTTTTAGCGACACAGTTTCTGCCGTTTACATGGATTATAAGCCTCCTTTGAGTCATTGTGCTACCCATTGCACATGCAGAATTGAATTTTATTTAAGTTTCTTGAATAAGCAAACAAAAAAAAAAACATTTAAGCGATAACATTTATTGTTTTAATCGCTTTGATTTCCCTTGAAAGGAGAATGACTCGCGCAAGTCAAAGACAAAATACCAAGGCGACAGCCTGTTGGTTAAATTCAAACCACTACTTAAAGTACTAAATACGTATACTAATTACGTACTTGCTATTGTCACAATTAAGCGGGCGCACCCTGCTTTACCTTCATCTGTGTGTTGTACTTTATGTTAATTGCGAGTACTTTATTCTAGCATTTTCAAACAAACATTGGTTTTACAAGCACTCTCATGCAGAATAAAACGATCGTTGCTTATGAATGAGTTGGGAGGGAGTTGATCGCTGCATTGGCGGCTGGTTTTATTCCTCACCAACAATTTTAATATTATTTTTTGTCCGCCTTTAAATAATGTTAATGCAAAATGCTTAAATATTTATTAAAGGCTAATGGATTTGGTGTTGCATTTATGATTTTTTTCTGTAAATAATTTTTAATGCACAGCGTTTGACTCTGTGCTGACTGCATTGTTTAGTCACCTTTGGCTATTTATTTAAGTGCTTGTTGCAGCAAACACTTAGGCCTTAGATGGCAATTTAGCTAGTTATGCTATCAAGAAAAATGATGGAAATGTAAATAAAAATTCAATTATTTTGTATAAATTGAGGAGTGGCAACGTTTGTGCGGAAAACTTTTGCAATTTCAATTGAAAATTATTTTTAATGATTTTTCTATTTGAAGATTTATGGATTTCTTTCAATGATTGTTAGCTTAAATTTGATGTCTTTATTTATGAACTTTTTCACACCTTCGGTGATTAACGCGTATTGAATGAATAAATTTTCGATTTACTATTTTCAAATGCGAATGATAGACTATAACTTATGAACCTTGAAACTGTTTGACGTTATTTGGGTCAAGGAAACTTTTTGGAGGTGCTAAATGTATATTTATGAATGACGTGGCCTTTTACAGGGTTCTTAGATTTAAAACTTCATATATGCTCCTTAGAACACAAACGGCATAAGTCCACCTTTTCTTGAATTAAAATGTTCTAGGTTTTGTGTTGTCAACAAATAGGGGGCACCCTTGATTTCACAAGTTAGTTCTGCTGTTTATTCGGTTGCTATTGGTGCTAGGAGTTACCCCATTATACCATTATATAGAACACGTTTTCCCCTACATAGCGTCATGCCTAACTAAAAAAACACGAAAACCGAACTTATGCCACCTGGGCACTATGGTAAGATCAGCAATCTCGTGCTGTTATCCTGAAGTTGATCAAGTTCTGTTCAATTGACCAAATTTTGGTTATTTGAACGGTATTTTTCATTGAAAGCACATACAATTTTTCGCTAACAAAATCTGGTAAAGCTGATACCACTTTTGTTGATCAAACTAAATTTTGTGTTAAAACAACAACTAACACTAGTTAATTTAACAGCGAAGGAACTGTCATTTTAAAAACAACAAACTGCTGCAGTTAATCCAACAGCGAATCTACTGTCATTACTGTCATAGAACAAAGCTCAAATTAGACGCCGGCGCACATCAGTACACGATGACATCATGGTAGACACCACTGTTCAGCAGTCAAATAATGTGAGCTTGATTCTCGGTGAAGTCAAAAAAGCAACGTAAAAAAGTGTGGTGTAATTTAGAACAAAGCTCTAAGTAGACGCTGGCAAGCATAAGTATACGATGGCGTCATGGTAGACACCTGGGTTGAGTGTGAATGATACCTGAGTTTGCTTCTCGGTGAAGTTAATATACATAGGAACTCTGGAAAAAATTTTTTTTTACTCTGACTACTTTTGTTGTTGAAATAACACTTATATTAGTTAAGTGAAGGTTAAAAGTTTGGCCGTGATTTTGGTTGATATGATCAGCTCATTTTTCTCTGTGTACAAAGTTGCAGTAATAAAAAATATATATGTATGTAGACTGAAAATCTAAATATTTTACGTTGGTAGTGTTTGAGTACCAATATTTGTACACTATTTACACCGCGGCTGCAGAAATATTTTTCAGCACAAAAAAATAACAAAAATCATTGACAACAACCAAAAACACATAAAAATAGAACATTAAAAACTATTAAATTTACAGCTTTATTACTGTTAATATTTTTGTAATAAATTTTTTTTGTCATACGCAAGTTGCTAGATCACGTGGGCCGCTGTTATGCGAGACCTTCAAAAACTATTCAATTTTTTTAAGAGTACAGGAGAAATAAAATTAAAAAAAAATAAAACAAAATAAAATAAAACAAAATAAAATAAAATAAAATAAAATAAAATAAAATAAAATAAAATAAAATAAAATAAAATAAAATAAAATAAAATAAAATAAAATAAAATAAAATAAAATAAAATAAAATAAAATAAAATAAAATAAAATAAAATACAAATAAAATAAAATAAAATAAAATAAAATAAAATAAAATAAAATAAAATAAAATAAAATAAAATAAAATAAAATAAAATAAAATAAAATAAAATAAAATAAAATAAAATAAAATAAAATAAAATAAAATAAAATAAAATAAAATAAAATTAAATTAAATAAAATAAAATAAAATAAAATAAAATAAAATAAAATAAAATAAAATAAAATAAAATAAAATAAAATAAAATAAAATAAAATAAAATAAAATAAAATAAAATAAAATAAAATAAAATAAAATAAAATAAAATAAAATAAAATAAAATAAAATAAAATAAAATAAAATAAAATAAAATAAAATAAAATAAAATAAAATAAAATAAAATAAAATAAAATAAAATAAAATAAAATAAAATAAAATAAAATAAAATAAAATAAAATAAAATAAAATAAAATAAAATAAAATAAAATAAAATAAAATAAAATAAAATAAAATAAAATAAAATAAAATAAAATAAAATAAAATAAAATAAAATAAAATAAAATAAAATAAAATAAAATAAAATAAAATAAAATAAAATAAAATAAAATAAAATAAAATAAAATAAAATAAAATAAAATAAAATAAAATAAAATAAAATAAAATAAAATAAAATAAAATAAAGTAAAATAAAATAAAATAAAATAAAATAAAATAAAATAAAATAAAATAAAAAAAAAAAAAAAAAAAATAAAATAAAATAAAATAAAATAAAATAAAATAAAATAAAATAAAATAAAATAAAATAAAATAAAATAAAATAAAATAAAATAAAATAAAATAAAATAAAATAAAATAAAATAAAATAAAATAAAATAAAATAAAATAAAATAAAATAAAATAAAATAAAATAAAATAAAATAAAATAAAATAAAGTAAAATAAAATAAAATAAAATGAAATGAAATAAAATAAAATAAAGTAAAATAAAATAAAATAAAATAAAATAAAATAAAATAAAATAAAATGAAATAAAATAAAATAAAATAAAATAAAATAAAATAAAATAAAATAAAATAAAATAAAATAAAATAAAATAAAATAAAATCAAATCAAATCAAATCAAATCAAATCAAATCAAATCAAATCAAATCAAATCAAATAAAATAAAATAAAATAAAATAAAATAAAATAAAATAAAATTAAATAAAATTAAATTAAATTAAATAAAATAAAAAAAAATAAAATAAAATAAAATAAAATAAAATAAAATAAAATAAAATAAAATAAAATAAAATAAAATAAAATAAAATAAAAAAAAGTAAAGTAAAGTAAAGTAAAGTAAAATAAAATAAAATTAAATTAAAAAAGAAATAAAGTAAATTTCTTTTGCTAGTAAATTTTTGGAATATTTGAAAATTTACGGAAGAATTTCGCCTTTCTTAACTTTTTTGCTAAGCGCCTATTCTGTGCAAAAAATTTTAGTATTCAGCGTCAAACTTAATTTTACCTACAATTCGCTAATAAACACATTCAATCATACAAAAGTTATAGCTCAACTAGTCGCTGGTACGCATCTAATATATGCACAGATTTGTAATAGAGACTTTTGCAAACCGAGAGGACATTGTACTCATAGCTTTCAAGCCCACTGCCAACGCAACGAGTGTCACATTTGAGTAGCTGCTGCTAATAAATACCTACGAACACATTTAGAAACTCATACATTTAGCAATAAATATGCGAATTTTACTTGTTCGCTGCGAGTGCACTTGATTCGTTATGCATTTTACCTTTTTTGCAAATACGTGTTGTAGTATGCACAGCACAATAGTTTGTCGTCATGGCAGTTGCGCATGCGCTATGCATTTGTGATTCTAATTGTGATACGCAGTCAGACAGGTATTTATGCAAGCGTGTGTGTATGAGTCTGACGTGTTCACGTGGGTGGCTGTTGGAATCTACGAACATACCTTTTTTCAACTCGCTTAATTAAAAGCAAAACTATAAAAATATTAAAACGCTGAAATTTGTGTGTGTATATTTGTTGATATTTTAAAATGTTTATTTGTGTTATTTAAATCGCTGTATGTGGCATTTGTCGTTTTTAAACTCGTTTAGATATGCAAATCAGGCATGTCTTTTGAATAAATTTATTACTTATTTTCGCTATTTCATTGTGTTGTATTTCTGCTCTTGAAATTTTGCAAAATGCCAACCTTTTCTCTATGCTGTTGTTTTTTTGTTTTTTTTGTTTTTTATTAAGGGATCACAATATAAACCTATCACTAGTTCTGTCTTTCAGTTATGTTATTCAGTTCAGATATTGTCATTTTTAGCGCCACAATGAGATCATCAAAAACGAAAATTAGCATAGAGGCACGACGACACCACAAAAACATAGAGAAATAGCTTCTACACCATACAAAAAAAAAAAAAATCAAGTCGAACCGGCAATAACATCCAAAGTAACAACAGTAAAAAAAAACACCACTACATACTTGTTTTCTTCGAAAACTAATAAGAATAATTTGATAAAAATTATTCGACTGGTCAAAAGTCCACAAAAAATTCCAAAGCTCGTAATACATATAATGACCAATAATAACAATGACTTAATTATTTAATTTTATTTTATATTTATTTTATTTTTATTTTATTTTTTATTTATTTTTTTATTTTATTTTATTTTTTTATTGTATTTTATTTATTTATTTCCTTAATTTTTTCTTTTTTTTATTTAATTTTTTTTATTCCTTTTTTGTTTTTTTTTTATTCTTTTTTTATTTATTTATTTTTATTTTTGTATTTTTTTTTTGTTTTTTTAATTATTTTTTTTTTTTTTTAATTTTTTATTTTATTTTTTTTATTTAATATAAATAAATTTTATTTTACTTTTTTTTTAGTAAA
>CAXKVI010000001.1:5930850-5948350 GCA_964058755.1 Campiglossa producta | reverse complement strand
GCTTTATAGAGCCGCTGTTATGGGTGTATGTATGTGACCACTTGCATTGTTGTGTTTGCATTCATTGCAGTAGGGTGAGTTGTTTTGTTGGCAGCAATAAGATAACATGAGCCAGCGCGTCAACTTTATTGAGCTTAGGTACAAACAGTGTTTACAATAATAAAATCTGTGCGTGGGGATTCAGAGAAGCAAATTAAAAAAAAAAAACAAAAAGCACAAATAAGCTAGATCATGCACAAGGCCCTTCGTGGCTAGACTTAGTGAAATAAAATAAAATGGAAAATTGATAAAATTAAAAAAAAGTAAAATCAGAAATAGAAAAGTGATTGAAAGTAAAAAAATAAAATTTGTTGGAAATGAAAGGAAAGGGAATAATATAAAATAAATAAAAATGAAACAAAATGAAATAAATAAAATATTAAATTAAGAAAATAATAGGAAAGGAAAGGGATGGATAAAAGGAAAATTAAGGTAAGTTAAGGTAAGGAACGGAAAATATGACAGAAAAATCAAAGGGAAAGGAAAGGAATGGAAAAGAAAAAAGGAAGGAAAGAAAGGAAATGTAATGTAGGTAAAGCAGTGGAAAAGAAAAGCAAAAGGAGAAAGACAAAGAAAGGAAAGAAGAAAAAAAGAAGGGAAAGAAAAGGTAGCGAGAAAGAAGGTATGGAAAATAAATGAAAATAAAAAGAAAGAAAAATAAAGGAAAGATAGGTAATGAAAAGCTAAAAAAATAAGTTAAGGAAATGAATGAAAGAAAAAGAAAAGCACAGGAGTTGCGGAAAGGAACAAAAGAAAATAAGGAAACGGTAGGAAAGGAAAGGTAAGGAAAAGAAATGACAGGAAGGGAAATTTAAGTAAAAAAGTGAAAGAAAATAAAGGTAAGAAAAAAATAAAAGAAAAGAAATGAAATGAAAAAAAAATGAATAAAATGAAAGGAAACTAAAGCAACGGAAACGAAAGAAAAGGAAAGAAAAAGAAAATAAAAGGAAAAAAGGAATGTAGTGGAAATGGAAAGAAGGATCAGGTAAGAATATAAAAGAAACGAAAAGAAAGAAAAAGGACAGAGAAGAACAAAAAAGAACAAAAAAAAAAGAAAGAAAGAAGGGAAATAAAATGAAATGAAAGAAGAGAAAAGGAAAGAAGAGAAAAGGAAAGAAAAGGAAAAGAAAGGAGAAGATAAGGAACGGAAATAAAAGGGAAGAGAAGGAAAGAAAAGCAAAGAGAATAAATTGAGATGAAAGGATAGGAAAGGAAAGGAAATAAAAGCAAATTAATGCTAAGGAAAGGAAAGGAAAGAAATACGTATGAAGACGACCTAAGAAGAATAAATAATTATCAACACTGAAACTATATTACTGAATGATGTAAAGAGGGAGGAAAAGGCAAAATGAATAGGAATGTATAGAAACCAAAAATATACAAAATATGGAAAAGAAAGGCAAATTAAGGAAATGGCAAAAAGGTAGGAAAATAAAATAAGGTTTTGTGGTTGAATTTCAACCACTGGGCGAACTCTAGTAACATTAGTTGCGCTGTCTTTTACTTTTTGGTTTTGAAACTAATGCACTTTTTATTTTCAAACGTCTATTATTATGCGCTTGTTTATTTGCCACTAATGTTGTTATGGCCGGTGTGCATTTGGTTACTGCGAGATAACGTTAACTACAGGTCTCTAAGTATTTCGAGTTTGAGTGCCAACCCAAAGCACCTTAATCAGCTGTTGTTGCAGACTGAAACGAAAAGTGAACACACCCTGCAAAGTTTTAGGCGTTATGAAAATGAGGCATAATACCCAGCAGGACACCCTTATTGTATTTGTTTATTTTTTTTTTTCTTTACTTTTTTGATTTTTTTTTTTTTACTTTTTCTTTTATTTCATTTTTTCTTTTTATTATATGTTATTATATTTTATTTTATTTTATTTTATTTTATTTTATTTTATTTTATTTTATTTTATTTTATTTTATTTTATTTTATTTTATTTTATTTTATTTTATTTTATTTTATTTTATTTTATTTTATTTTATTTTATTTTATTTTATTTTATTTTATTTTATTTTACTTTATTTTATTTTATTTTATTTTATTTTATTTTATTTTATTTTATTTTATTTTATTTTATTTATTTTTTTTTTTACTTTATTTTTTTAATTTTTTTTTTATTTTTTTTCTCATTTTATTTTTCTATTTTATTTTATTATTTTTTTTTTGTATATTTTTTGTTTTTGTTTTCCTACAGGGCACAAACATATGAATGTCGAAAGAAACTAAAACACAAACAGTGCCAAGAAATAACCAAAGTTGACGATAAGTTGGCTCACCAACCAACAATATTGAAATCCTCCGTACCACACGCTGCTTTATGACTCTTTCATTGGAAAGTGCAAGTACAAAAATAAGTAAAAAAAAAAACAACACAAACCAAAACTACAGGTAAGTAAACAAAAAAAGGAGAAAAAAAAGCAATTCAAGCGACAGTTGAACTACAGGTTTATGACCCATGGAATTAGGTTGTCAAAATATCGGTGACCATTAAAAAAGCAATGCCAAGAGAAAGAACACTTTTTATTATTTGCTGAAAAATGCATTATAACTGGGCTAATGTGCAATGGGCTACATACACACAGATAGCTAGCGATAGTGAGTTGTAAAAGTGAGAGAGATTTGAAAGAGAAAATAGAAAAGAGTTAGTGCAGGCGGTGATAAAAAAGTGCCACCAACGTTTTTACAACAACAAAAAAATCGAGTAATTTTTTAACTTAAGATTTTAAAACATGCTGCTTTTCAAGCTCATTAAAATATGGATTTTATATTCTTAACAAACTCAAGCAACCTTGATCGCTGAGCGAAAGGTTAAAAATCATTTAATAAATCAATGTCTTTAATCGCGATAAAGCTGTTGCTGTAGTAAGTAATAAACAATTAATTACATGATAATTTATTTGCTAGTATAAATCAATAAAGAGGCAGGATGTATTTAGCAGCGAAAATTTGTTCAACTTCCACATAATTACTTGTTTATAAATAAATGAACATCTATACTGTTTTGTAAGGTCAACAAATTTCAAATGTCAATGTTCTACTGCGAAAGTCAAGGAAATTATTATTTGTTTGGTTTTTAATGTCGGTTTTTGGTTTATCTGGCGGCCAGTAGTAGGTATATAAAGAAATTAATTAAACTGATAGGCATAGTAAAAACTATTCATAAATTAAAAATACAAGATTAGAAATAATAAAAAATTTCAAAATATTAAATTAATTAAGAAGAAATACAAAAAATATTCACAAATACTAAAAAAAAAAAAAATTGAAAATCGTATTTCACTAATTTTTTAATTTTTTTTTTTTTTAATTTTTTTTTTGTATTCTTTTTTTTGGGATTTTGATGATTTTAGCGACCTGTTTTAACTCAAATGTTTACTTTATGCCAGGTCAAGGTCTAAAAAGGTATATAAAGAAATTAATTAAACTGATAGGCATAGTAAAAACTATTCATAAATTAAAAATACAAGATTAGAAATAATAAAAAATTTCAAAATATTTAATTAATTAAGAAAAAATACAAAAAATATTCACAAATACTAAAAAAAAAAAAATTGAAAATCGTATTTCACAAATTTTTTAATTTTTTTTAATTTTTTTTATTTTTTTTTTAATTTTTTTTATTTTTTTTAATTTTTTTTTTGTATTCTTTTTTTTGGAATTTTGATGATTTTAGCGACCTGTTTTAACTCAAATGTTTACTTTATGCCGGGTCAAGGTCTAAAAACCCAATTTTAGTTTTTTTTTTAATTTTTTTTTAATACAAATATATTTCGGCTACTCTACGGTAACCTTCCTAAGGGCCAATCAGGTGTTTGCTGATTAGACGGTGCGAACGAAGCAATAAAAAAAGTTGGCCCTGACGAAGGTTACCGTAGAGTAGCCGAAATATATTGGGTCTACAAATAAAATAGAAAACTGTGCTTTTCAATTGTGTTTTCAGAACTTGAGCCGGCATTTCTTTTATACTATTTTTTTATTTTAGGTTAGGTTAGGTTCAAGTGGCTGCCGCAGAGGCACACTTAGGACAGTTTTGAAAGGCCCGTTGTGATACCACCATATTTTACTTTATTTTGTTATTTAACTCTTTTATTTCACTTAAATTTCTTTATTTTTTATTTTTTTATTTAATGTTTTTTTTTTCTATTATTTCATTTCTTTTTTCGTTTTTTATTATTTCATTATTTTTGTTGTTTTTTTTTTTTTAATTTTTCTTTTTTTTATATTTTTTAATTTTTTTATATATTTTTTTTTTTTTTTTTTTTTTTTTTTTGTTCTGTTTTTCTTAATTCATAATTTTTTTTTTTTTTTTTGTTCTTGTTTATTTATTTTTATCTTAACATAATAATGCGTCTACCAGAAATTGAATTAATTCTGTCGACTTCAAGTAGGTCTAATAAGCACAGACGCTATTTATATGTACGAATATAGCCGCATAGGAATTCATAAACAGACGTTAAAGCAATTGACTCTGGTATAGGGCACATGGGCGATTAAAACAATAATAAACCCTGCTGGAAAACTGAATTGAAAAATAAAAATCCTTTTTAAGTACATTTACACTTTTTAGAACGACCTAAGGCTTTAATCTTATTTGCATTCACAGAACGAAACCAACTATATCAAGCCCCTTAAAAAAAACCTGTTCTAGATTAAAAACCAAAAACCGAAGCATGAAGATAAACTCTCTCACTACTGGGTATATTCTAGAATAACAAATAACCCAATACGTTACCTAAAACTCCTACAAAAAGTCAAACAAAACAAAAACAAACTAATAAACATAAATAGAAAGAGAAATAACAACTAAAATAATTGTTTTAAAAAGAGAAAATGTAATAAAAGGTAATGGGGAAAAAAAACATAGTAAAGCGTAAAAAGAAAAAACAAGAAATGATGGAACATAAAGCGTGTGTGAGAGAAAACTAGAAAAATCATATTGTAAACATATGTGCTTACACGATACACATGAGTAGATTAAAGTTGTAGAATGTAACATACATATGTGGCACATCAAGGCTGACTCAACGTGAAACCAATTGAAAACACAACTTATAGGCATGCAGTCGAGAGTGTTTGAAGCATATAGAAAACATACTTATTCAACTAACGAAACTGAGAAACTATTGAATGAGAATGGGATTAGGTATATGGTTATTGAAAGCAAGCGATTATTTATTTCGAAGTTATAGATTTACTGGACTATTTTTATAACAAGAAAATATTTCTAATACAAAATTTCTTCCTAATATTAGAATCATTTTGTATCCTATAATGATATAGGATAGTTTTGATACAGGAGTGGCTGAAAGTGATTAGATTACCTATTTTGAGGGCGCTCCAGACTCAAATCCAGCAGCCTAATTCTAACGTTACACTCAAAGTTTTAGTTGTACCATAGTGTCATTTCGTAATTTGTAGTGAGTATTACTTAAAACATCTATATCATTATCGGAAGCAGTTTTTTCGGGGAATAATATTTTTAAGTTATACATATATCGCACACTAATTCAAAAACAGTCACACTTCAAAATCGGACTAACTTTTGGATCGCACACAAGTAACTTGATTTTAAAAAACTTGGCTATACAGTCCTTTCGAAAGAGTAAAGATAATAATTGTATGTAAGGGTGATTTATTCTAAAAAAAGGACCTGAAAATATTTTGAGCTGTGACGGTTTTTGATTTAGTGTACAATAAATCCATATACGATATAAAATGGAGGGGGGATTTTGAAAACGAATTTACTCCAAAACTACTGAACGAATTTTTGCCAAATTTTTACAATTTTTTTACCCGCTAGATGACGCTAAATTTGCAAAAACTCCGTTACAAAAAAGGTACCCCTTAGGTGGCGCTGTAGTCGATCTACACAAAATCGTATTCAAAGTAAAAATTACAATGTACATCAAAATTAAGTTTTTGAAAATCCCACCAGGTTTTTCAACGATTTCTGAAGCTTTGGGTATGCTGATTTCGAATCTGAAGTCAGATTTTTCGGGTCACCCTAGGTTTTCTCTCCAGAGGGTGGTTTGTAAAGAGATCTGCAGTTGTAAATAAAAATTTTTTTTTAATAATTTAAAAATTTTTCTTCGTTCAAAGAACCATAATTTAATTTGGTTTTTATATTTGAAGGCATACAGATCTTTCATAGTGCAAAACATTGGGGTATAGTAAGTTACAAAGAAAAAAATTGAAAAAAAAATTTTAAATACTTATCTCTGAAAAACTTAGGGTGACCCGAAAAATTATACTTCAGATTCGGATTCAGCCCACCCAAAAGCTTTAAAAACCGATGAGAAAACCTCTGGGATTTTTTTGGCTGTTTTATAGTGTAATCAGGGGCGGATCCACGAGTGGGTTTTCAGAAATACGGTAAAAAAACGCGAAAAATATAATAAAAATTCCACAAATAATATAGTAAGTCACGTGAATAAAATAAAGTAAAAATTACACAAAAATATTGTAAAAACTACCCAAAGATATAGTAAAAATTAGGCAAAAGTATAGTAAAAATTACACAAAAAAAAGTATAGTATAAAAATATAGTTAATATTACGCAAAAAATATGGTAAAAATTAAAAAAAAAAAAACAAGCATAAAAGGCCATCTTCAAAGAAACTGTGAATGAAAAATGTCACCGAAATTAAAAGAAAAAACTTGAAATCCCCCTTCCCGAAATCCTGGATCCGCCACTGAGTGTAGTTATACAAGAACTTTTAAGTCAAAAAACTCTTCGAAACTCCGTTCCAGCTACAAAATTAACAACTTGGAATAGCTTCGAAACAAAATTTAAAAAAAAAAATTTTTTTTTATGATTTCAGGACAGACACTTGAAGAACCCACAATTTTAGAATGAACAAAAAAAAATTAATTAAAATATTGTTTATATCAGCCCCATCCACTTTCATAGATGTACGAATATTTGTAAGCATCTAAGAATGTTGTTGAAGCAATCAAATACGAAATGCTTACATCATGCAAACAAGTATGCTACTTCAGTTGAACAAAGATGCTCTATTTATACAAAGAAATAAGAGAATGCCTGTGTACACACTTTGATACCTACGTATGTACAATGTACATATCATATCAAACAGATCAAATCAATGAACGAGTGATCGATTGTGGCAATCACAGCTTCCTGTTGTGCCCCACTTTTGTATCATGCTCCATCAGCAGATTCTCTCGTTTGTACAGTTAAAAAAAAAAAAACACAAAAAAGATTACATTTAACGGTATGGAATTTCTAATTTAAATTCTACTTTTTATAAAAATGAAAATTACTATGTAAAAACATGTATGTAGTACGTTTGTACGCTGTATGTTTACACAATGAAGCAAATGCATTTTTAGAACAAACTGCACGCACACGGCGGATGTGCCACATGATATGCGTACACAATGAATGAATATATGCAGCTTGCAACATGCCACACAACAACAGTGCGTAAACATACACAAGACGAGCAAGCAAAAAAGGAAACAAAATGTAAACAAACTATGTATTTAGTTAGCTGCATGCGTGTGTTTCTGTGTATGTGCCAAATTGCATTATTATGACTCCCATATTTTCCTGCCTATTTTTTTCCAATGAAATTCCTAATGATGCAGCACAGCTGAGATAGTGATTGTTTGTGCTACAAACGTATGTAGCAAGCGATCGGTGTTAGTGTTGCAAGCGGCGCGCCGGCTGGAATGCAGCAATCATCATTGGTTTTGTTTGTTGTTGGAAATTTCCTGCCACCTGGAAGAGGGAGGCAAATGCATTTTGATTGCTGGATCGCAAAAGGAAATGATGGCGGCATAAATTTGCAATCTTGTCAATTAGCTAAAGAGCAACACATATGTATGTATGCATGTGTGAACATTGTTAGTTTTTCATAATTTTATTTCATTGCATTTGCGTTCTAATTCGACAGCAGCTCAACAGCTGTAAACTGTTGTGAGTTGCGTCCGGTTAGCTATGATCTCATCGCTCTTGAAGTGATGCATACAAACACAATGCAAACAAATGCTATATAGCGATTTAACTTAATTTTTAGAGAACGAATAGATTTTGATTTTTTATTCGACTATATTCGGCTACAAATTTTTAGATCTCTTATTAATATTTAATATGCAGGTTCCTTGTCGCTCATTTCCAGTCTCTACACAGAGAAAACTTAGCTGGTTATGGATAAGAATATTTTGGTTGAATTTTTTTGGTGTGCTGAATCCGAATGTGAAGTCACATTTTTCGGTTCACCCTAGGGTTTCTCTCCAAAGAATAGTTTACAAAGAGGTCGGTAGTTAAAAATTTTTTTTTTTTTTAATTTAACAATTTTTCTGGGGTCAAGGAGCCATAATTTAATTTTGGTTTTTATATTTGGCGACATACATATGTACATATTGCAAAAAAATGGGGTAGAGTAAGTTAGATATTGAGCAAAAATTAAAAAAAAAATTAAAAAAAAAAATTAAAAAAAAAAATATCTACTACTACCGATTTCTAAACAAAATATCCTCTGGAGAGAAAACTTGGGGTGACCTTGAAATTCTGACTTCAGATTCCGATTCAGCATACCCATAAGCTTTGGAAACCGATGAGATGGGGTTTTTTGGCTGCTTATATGTATGTAGATCACGCCGCAGTGGGACAATTGTCCGAAAATCTTAGAAACAAATTCACACAGATTATCACGTTCTTTGCCTAGCTTCTCGAACAATGAAATTGTTGCTGCGATTGTGAGAGCGCCATGATTACACTGGTTAATCAATGCATGCCATTTGTTATGCTCGATCGCTCTCTTGGAAGTGGTTGCTAGTGAGCGACGGAGCAAAAAACAGATGATATAATTTCATTGGTGCGATGACTGCTCTTTCACTAACACAGACTCAGTTACAATTTTTTCTCGGCCTGATATAGATGTTCCATAGTGCAAGAGCATAGTTGCTCAGAACGCAAACGCAAATGAACGACGGTTGTGATGCAATTGTTTTGCTTCCCCAATCTCTTGCGCTTTCGTCTGTTCGTTATGTTACTACATAAGCTTTTTGGTGCTTTTATCGTATATGTATGAGAGAAAGATTGAGCAAATGTACAATAGAAAAAGAGTTCTTGTACAGATGCCCAAAAATCAAAAAAATCTCTAAAGAGAGCAAAAATAGTGCACAAACACGTAATAAAAATAACACTTACATTGATACAACACAGACGCTGAGAGGCAATACAGGGTGCTCTTTCCTTTTGAATGTGTAAGTTATTAGAGAATTAACTTATATGGTAACACGAACGAAGGCCAATTGTCTAGTGTCTCACTTCTCTTATTTGTACTTCTCTTATTTTATTAGAATTTTGGTCGATATCTCAAAATCGATTCCCTTTCCCAAAACCATTTGTATACAACATGCTCCGCATTTGTAATACGAACATTTTAAAACTAAAATTATCAAAATCGGTTAGGTATTTACTTAGTAGAAGATATACAATTTTTGGAGCTTCGCTGCGGAATGAAATCAGAAATCGGATACGGGCATTTAAGTCAATGTTGGATACATAGTTCTTTATACATTAATCGCTTCTTATGGTGTTAATTGTCACCATTAATTAAAAATCATTAAAGCCTAAAAAATGTGTATCAGTAAATACCGGAAACACAAACGCCCACAATTTGAGCAAATATATAATCACATACAATTAAATAGCTCGCAGAAAATTTACTTAGGTAAGTGCTCAAAATTTACTACTCATGAGTGCACTTACTTTTTTTTTACCAAAGCAGATATAAGCCAAGATTCTGCTTCAAAATTCAATTTATACTCTCCGAATGATATCAGCTGAGAAGCTTTCTCATGAACAACTTTTTGTGGAGAATTTTTGAAGAGAACCGAATCGAGCCCTGATCGCGGCACCTTAGCTATGGTAGCCACGCACAGTATCCACAATACTACGGCGGCCTATATTAGTGGGTTTTCGTTTTTTTATTGGTCCACATTAAGGTGTGAATAAGTAAAAGTCATCGACATATGAAAACATATGTATTTTATGTCTGTTTGCGCATTTTGTTTTGCCAAAACCGGCGTCGGTACACAATAAAACCAATTAAGTGCCATAAAAAAAATAATTAACAACGAACAAGTGTAAATCGAATGTTGACTTATTTAAGTCAAGAAACCACAAGTGTTGACGGAATTTTGTTTTTTACAAAAATAGAGCGCGAATTTTTGCTGATATTGAAAGTTTTATTGCTAGGCGCTTGCGGATGTATGGGTAAAAGAAATGGTTTCAAACAACTCCAATTAAGGTGCTGTGACAACATTATTGGCTTCTACTGTATTAATGGAAAATGCGAAACATATTGCTTAGTTTTTTTCTTTTGAGAGGGTTTTTGGAAAATCTAATGGAAATGCAGTCTCACACACACAGAGGAAATTGAGCTGGTGATGGATAAGAATTTACAGTGATTTGGTCATATCAATCAAAATATAGTTATATCAACCAAAATATCTGTTGATTCAACCAAACTCACGGTCAATTCTTATCAACACCCAGCTCATTTTTCTCTGTGCAAATCCAATGTTTTTTTGATCGGTATGGCCCAGTGCTTAAAATGCCGATAAATATCGTTTGGGCATATTTAGAAAAAGAATTTTTCTAAACGGGGTCGCCCCTAGGCACTGTAGGTCTCGCCAACTTGTAGGAAAAAACTCAAAAGCAACACACCACAAGTTGGAAAGAGAACTCGGCTAAAAATCTCGTTAGAGGTTATGATGGGTATGACCTGTTGGTATATCGCCGCCATTAGTTTTTTTTTTAACCCTATCAAAACATTTTCTCTATCCACGCTTCCATATTCCATAAAATGAATTTTCCACATACAAATTCACCCTTTAAAGGATTATCGCAGTACATAATTTATAAGATTAAATGCCGCGCTGCAGACAGAAAACGCTGCTGATATGATAAGAGTGGTATTTTTGGGTGATATTTAGCTGATAAATAAATAGTGAGACAGCTGCCAAAACGATAAGAAAATCAATATACCCGATTATAGGGTGGGCATTTGAACAAATATTGTAGGAAAGTATGTACAAGCAATTGTCAATATGGCAGCCGTACTGCAGTATATAAAATTGTAAAGGAAAATGAAAAAAAGGTGGCAACTACCTAATAAAATATTTAAATGCAAGACGGAATATCGATAAAACGGACGCTATAGAAATGTTTATAAAAATGTGCACATTCCTTGCTTATAAATAAATCGTTACACAAATAAACTAGAAACAAAACAACAACAAAAATCACAGTAAAAACAAGCAAATGCATTAACATTACAATAAGAAAATTTATGACGTGAGCCGATCGACAATTGCAATGGCGGGTGCAGTAAGTAATAACAACAGACTGACAAACGAACTATAAACGTAATCTTTTTTAGCTGAGATGTAACTGTAAAACATGGCCTTAAACGTAGCGACAAACTTAAGCGTAACCGTATCTATCAACTTAACCATAGCCGTAACTGTAACCATGGCCTAAACGTAGCTACAACTTTAACCCTAACCGTAACTTCAACACTCATAAATATGTTAAGCATAACCGAAACCGTATCTGTAACCGTTGCCGTAGCCGTAACTATCAACTTAACCGTAGCAGTAGCCGTAACTATCAACTTAACCGTAGCCGCAACTATCAACACTGCCGTAACCGTAACTACAACCTTAACCGTAATGCTTACTAGAAACATAACCGTAACTATCACCTTAACCGTATCTGTAACTACAACCTTAGGTGTAACCGTAATGCTTACTAGAAACATAACCGTAACTATCACCTTAACCGTATCCGTAACTACAACCTTAAGCCTAACCGTAATTGAAAACATAACACTAACCTGGACACATAACCGTAACTGTCATCTTAACCTTAACCGTTACTGGATGCATAACCATAACCGTAACTACAACCTTAACTGTAACCGTAACTGAAAACATAACTCTAACCGTTACTTCAACCTTAACCGTAACCGTAATAATGATAACCGTAATCGTAAGTATATCTTTAACGAACAATAAGAGTAACTGTAATCAGCCCTCATCGTGAAATCTAGAATAACTGTAGCGGGAACGGATGGGTAACTGTAATTATAACTCCACTCATGAAATTAATCGTATTACAATCATCACGTAACTGTGGCTACAGCTTAAGTTGTCACCGAATGTATACCTACCTTAACCATCGTTCCCGTAGCTGTGACAATAACTATCACAGTAAGTACAGCTGTAGCCATAACTGAGAACCTGACCGTAATCTTTCCCGTTACTACAATTATAACCATACCCAACTCTCTCTGTACTAAACATAATCGTAGCTACAACAATTATAGCCCTCAACGTATCCGCAACTCTGTACTAACCATAACCTTAAAATATGACCGTAGCTGCGTCCATAACAAAAACTACAATCATAACGAAAACTGAACTATAGCCATAATTATGAACATAACCGTAGCCGTAACCCGCTGGATTGATTCAATGTATGGATAGGAGCAATTGATGACGAACAGTGCATATGCAGTAAGCATAAGGTTCTGTTGTGTTAACAAAGAACTCTGCTTTTTTTAAACTCTGCTACAAAAGATTGCAACTTGATGTTGCACCCAAGCGACGAGTTGTTCTCGCTTAGGAATTATGCACACGTAAAAACATAAATACAAGGCATATAAGCCTCGGAATATATTAATTTTATTGTTTCAATCGGCTAGTTAAACTCGGGTTTCGCCTTAATAAAAAAAAAATGTATGCTAAAGTATGGATCACACATGCGCACAAACGAGACTATAAAAAAACACAACAATATATCTACAAACAAAAATACCTGAACACTTGAAAAACAACAACTAGATAATAAACGAGACACAAAAATCGCATAAATAAATATTGTATAAGGGGACAAGCAGACGACAACACAGGAAATAGACGCGCTCAGTGCGGGAGAGCAATGATCCGTTAGGGAGTATGCGAGGAACGTGAGCTGTGTAACCAAGTGACATTTCATGTAAGTAAATAAATGTTTATGCAAAAAAAAAAATGACGTTAAAAGTCAGCACAGGAAATGACAATTGATGACCCAAGACGACGAACGAAGACGTTGATGTCGATGGCGCGCCAAATGGTAATCGGCGCTCGATGCATAAACGATAAGAATAGCAACAAATGAGCTGATTATTGCAGCAGGCAAAAAGAAATGGAAAATGAAATGAAAATTGAATTTAAAGTAAACAAGAATTTTTCTATGCGAGTTTAGTACAAAAAAATGTTGGATCGAGGTGCTGTGACCGTTATACAGAATATATCTGTGAAAGGTTCTCAGTAAATTGGAACGGCATTCGAAGAAGTACCTAAAAAGAAGTACCTTATAAAAATCAGGAAAAATAAATTAGACATATTTTTCTTGCTGGGTAGTTGTTTCGGTAAGTATTACTTCCGCAGGTAAACAAAATGTACCTATCAATAAGAATTTCTATTGAAACAAAACAAAACTACACAAATAGCTGATAAACAATATGATAACAGTTTCACAATGAATATCATAAACAATATAACTTTTGTGTGCGGAATAATTGTGTTGTAGGAATTCCTGTCTCATGCTCGTCATTATGTCACGCCTTTAATTGAGTTATCAAATGAAGTATGCCAGTAGAGGTATTCACTACTTCTGGGATATTAATGATGCGATATGAGTATAAGTATTTTCAGAGATCAGTATATAGACTTTCTGGACTGCGCTTTATATGGTAAGATTGCTTTCGAATATTCTCAAAGAACCTAGAAACCAAAATTTTCTTTTGGGTTGCAGTATTTTGGAATTAGTATACTTTTTGGGTTCCCTTCCTGGATAGCCTACGCCAGTTCAAGGAGCTGGATATAAGAGACTTGATGGCCTTCATGAGGTCATCTAAATATTTCGAAGAGTAGTAACGGTGTCAGCTTAGGAGTGTCCGTCCCGGGATTCTTCTATGTGAAGAATCCCAACTACTCAGGGGATTTTCCATATAGCCGAGTCCCGGGACTGATTTTCCTAGTGTTGGTGGTATTAAAACGGGCCTTGCAAAACTGGCCTAAGTGTACCTCTGCGGCAGCCACTTGAACCTAAACCTACTTCTCTAAGGTAAGTCGACTGAGTTCCCAACTACTTCGCCCGGAGAACGTTCACTCTAAGTTCTGCTATCTTTCCGTGTCGAACTCCTCCGCTACCTCTTCGGGTACTTCGATCTCCAAGGCCACCGGATCTCGCCTAGCCGCAGCTTCTTGAGAGTTCTTTCAGCTTCTGCAGGGATGGCAGGAATCCATGCCCTTGCCCTTGGCCGAGCCGGAATGGCCTTGCAGTCGACGACGTCGATTTTTACACCTTCCTAGACTTCACCCAGTCTTGCAGCAGCTGCCTTGTACAGTGCAACAGTTCATGCATCGTCGGACGCGACTATTTTGATCTGTCCCTGGTGCCAGCCCGCATCCGTTACCGCCGCCGAGCACTAGCAATAAGAGCGTTACCGAGTTCGTTCCGGACGTGCAGCCAATTGACTTCGTTGCCTCGGTCAAGAACGCCTATAAGGATCCTGTCCTTGGTTACTTCAGCAAAGCTTGGTTTGCCCACTCCGGGAGTTTTCCGATGCCGCTCGGGATGGGGTTTTAACTCCACGTCCGACCTCTGGCGTTTGAAAGGGTTTACGTTTACCCTCTTTGGCACATATGTATATGTGCTTTGGAAATCCGGTATCAGAGATTGCGCTAACTCCACCGACTTCCTCGAACTTGGCAACAGCGTTTCCTGCGGAACTTCTCATATTTCTGCAGGATCCTTGCGGCCAATCGTTTTTCCAAGTACACAGACCGGCGGGGAGATGTCTTTTGGGAGTCCGGAGTAGTTGCCATCGCGGTTGCCCCTTTTGCTGAAAGCCCATTTACTGCTTGCTCCAGCATAGCTCTCCTCTGCTGAAGTTTGGTTGTTTTAAGTTTTGTTTAGTATTATTCAATTTGTTCGTACGACCCATCGCCGGACAAGGCCAGCTTAGGGTCAAGGGAAGAGTGAGGGGAAAAGTGTGTCGTCCGCCGCGGCAGAGCCCCGACCGCGGTAAGACCATAGTTACTCTCTGAGGCGGCCCGGTATCAGAAAAGCTCCGTTCGACTACTTCCGCGAGTTGCCCCCTGCCTGCAAATATCCAATGGGCACGGTATCGCATAGAATCCTGGATTGGGAGGGGGAAGATCTTTGTCGTCGCGTCTCTGGCTAGGCTACTCTCGTGATGTAGTGCCATGTGGAGATATGATCGCAAAGGTAGTGTAGCCATACCACGGCAAGGTGTCCACCCTTCACGAGGGTTAGAGAAGTAAAAATATATCGAAAAAATTCAGAAAAAAACTGTTGGAATCTTTTTATCACATTCTATGAAACTTCACGCCCGGTATACCTCAAGTTTGGAACATTTTTATAAGGTAACGAACAAGAGACTTACCGTTTGGGTTTCTGCAATCGCAAATGTTAACATTCGTTTGTTATTGTTGTCACGATATGCACTTGAAATTTTTATGAAATAAGCACTTTTATTTTTTGTTAAGAAAAACTTGGGACATTTTTAGTAATTTTATTAAATTTTTTTTTAGATTCACAATTTAAAAAATCAAAAGAAAGTTTCATTAATATTCACAAGTATAATTTTTTTTAATTCTCACTGTTAATTTTTCCCAAGAATTTTCTTGTTGATTTTTTTTTTTAATTACTTGAATTTTTAATTTTTTTTTTAGTTTTAAAGACAGATTTTTTTGATCAAGATTGATTTTTTTAGTTCTAACATGTTTCTAATATTGTTGCATCACGGTTTTTCCAGCGTAGTTTCTTTTCTTCTTGTTCGCTTCAATTGTATTTTTTTTTTTTTTTTTTTTTTTTTTCAATTCAAATTCTGCCTGCTGATGTCACTATAAATTAAGTAAAAGAAATGCTTGATTTCTATACCTTTACAAACAAGCATTAGACACTAACATACTCAAAAACATTTATGATTTCCTGCACGAACGAATAAAAAAAACCTAATTCTTTGCTAACGATCTTTTCCACATTTTATTTTTTTTTCACTAAACAAACCGAGAGGTGTGTATTATGAATATTTTTGGGCATATTTTTTGTGAATGGCAGTGGAGTGGAGTTGTTGTACGCGGCGCGATACATTCATATTCACGTTGCACGTTTACGATTTTGCCTTTTGCTCTTTACATTTTTTTAATTATTTTTTTATTATATCTTGCCCATATTCGCTCGCGTTGCTTACTCACTCACATAATGCTTCCGCTCACCGCGCGTTGTTTTATTAACGTTCTCGTCACACCGCTCACCGTACACGTCACATATGCAATATGTAAAGTGAGTATAAAAAGTCAAGCAATGAAAGAAAACAAAAAAAAAAAAAATACAAAAAAAAAAAATAAACAAATATTTTTACGCTTTACTCCGTTCACTGTACAAATGTTTGTAAAATAAATTTATTCGTGTTTCTTTTCTTTCTATTCGTATGCTTTACTCTTTACTCATATCTAGCAATAAACATTTTTCTCTTTTTTCTTATTTACACAAACAAAAATTTTTTTTTGGTATGGAAAATCATAAACACCATTAAACTTGTTGGTGTTGGCGACAAATGAGATAAAATATTTGTGTATGTTGTTGTTGTCGCTTTTACCATGCCTTATCGCCAACGGCTGGTTTTTTCAGGTTTTTTTATTTCTCCAAATATTTTTTCTTTGTTTTTACAAACGAATTTTGTTTTGTTTTCTTTTTCCAATAAAAATTAGCTTTTTGAAATTTTCCAAGAGTTACACGCACTGATTCCACACGAGTTTCAACTATATTAAATTTTTTTCTTACCGAATTTGTTTTTAATGTAATTTTAATTATTTTAACGTCTAAAATAATTATCCCCACGCACCCGAAATTTAAAAAAAAAATTGAAACTCGCTTATTTTCACTGCTTTTTTATTAAACTTTAATTTTCATGCTCCAGCAAAATTTTAATTAAAATTTTTTCAAGCACCAGCGAAACAACATAATCGTTTGTTTCCGTAGCACATTCGTTTCCACTATCTCTTCTTATCACAAGCTCTAGCTTTTTACCGCTATAAACGTTTACTTTATTCGGTTATTTGCAGAGAAGGGAACTCTCAAGTAGTCGTAAAATTATATTTATTTTTTTTATTACAAACACAAACAAAATCTCTTTTCGCACAATATATTTTTTTTTTTGTTCACTTCGTTTGTCGTTTTCGTCACTTTAACAACGAAATTGTTAAGTTGAGTGATTTTTCACTACGCGATCATCACTTGTCCGACCGATCGAAATATACGTTGCTCATTGGCAGCATTACCGTCAGTGACTAACTAGGCAGCACCAGCGCAAGCGAAAACGAACCTTGCCCAATCAGCGAT
>CAXKVI010000001.1:5925850-5928350 GCA_964058755.1 Campiglossa producta | reverse complement strand
CATGTACGTAAAGGACCGCCCGTATACTTTACGAGACCTTGACAGTGGAAAGTAAGCGATTTTAAACAGCATGTCGATTTTGCTATACAAGGTAAGCTAGGCAAAAATGTGCTCACGTTTTAGTAAGAAAAAAAAATTCAATTTTGGTGGTCGATTTTGGACACAAAAAATATGGAGTAGAAAAATGTTCCAAAATCAGCCATAATCCCTCAATCAATTTAACAACTTTACTTAACTTGACTGCTTTACATGCGAAATTCTTGAATGCACTTTTTCGGGAAGAGAGATATGCTAATCACATTTTCGAAAACTAAGTAAATAGTTTTTGTTTTTCCTACTCAAAATCTTACGAATTCTAAGTAAAAATCTTAATCTAACTGCACTTAAGTATATAAGCATATATTTAAACAATGATACAATTTCTACTTAAAGCAAACATTTAAAATTATTTGGCTGCTAAAAGGTTGCATTATGCTTCTTATGCCGACAGTAATTAGAGTTCTCTGTTGCTGGCTTAGCAAATGTTTGCATTTTTTTGTTTTAAATCATTTCACCTGTAAAAATATTTATACAGCAATTAGGTAAAATATGTACATATTAGCAGACAGCATGCACGGAAATGAATAAAGTGGATAAGGTACATAGAATGACTTCGATGCATATATGTATAAGTAAGTCAAGCAAATATTGTACTATTTAACAGAAGTCTAGAGATATAGATATAAGAGGAATTAAAAAAAAGCACGGCAAATCGGAAAAAGCGCACCCACCGAGAAGGCGATTTTTTTCTCTCGCATACTCCAAGGCTTATCTCATCTTCTTTTGAAACTGTTCATATTGCTCAGTAATACATCAGTATATGTACAATGCGATATGAGACTTATAGACATCATTTTTGTTCGACGAAAAAAATATTTACATAACATAATGAAGAGGAAATAGTCTGAGATTAAATTTTTACTGCATTTTTAGGGAAATGTTTGTATAGCTTGCCATGGGAGAGTTATTTATTTAGCTGCAAATGCAGATAAGAAACTGTAGCAGCTCATAAAAGTAACAAAAACCACAGAGATTTAATTATCTCGCTTTATTTTCATTTTATTACTTTTAAGAAATACTAATTGAGAACGATAAAACATTTGGTTATGCGTAGCAGCTGCGAAACACATAAAATTTTGAAAGTAACTAAGGAATTCAGAACGAAATAAGTAAAGATATGCAGCAAAATGTTATATTCCTAATTATAACATTTACAAAGCAACTCTTCCATCAAGTGATAACTCGTCTTCTTGCAGGAATGTACGCATATGATATATCCTAAATATAAGACGCTGTGAAGCATACTATTCCACATTTTTTTTATTTTTTTTTTATTTCTTTTTTATTTTATTTTTTTTTTTTTGCATTTTTTTTTTTTTTTTTGTTTTTTTTTTTAGTTCATTTTAATTTTATTTTATTTTTCTTTTCTTTTTATTTATTTTTTTTTTAATTTTTTACTTTATTTTTTTATATTTTTTAATTTTTATTTTGATTTTACTTAATTTTTTTTTTTTTTTTTTTAATTCTTATTTTTTTTTATTCTATTTTTTATTTTTTTATTTACTTTATTTTTATTTTTTTATTTATTTTATTTTTTGTTTCAAATTATTTTGAATTATTTTCTTTTAACTTTATATTTATTTTATTTTATTTATCTTTTATTTTTATTTTATTTTTATTTTTATTTTACTTTTATTTTATTTTTATTTTACTTTTATTTTAATTTTATTTTTATATTTGTTTAATTTTTATTTTATTTTTATTTTTTTTAATTGAATTTTTTTTGTTTATTATATATTTTTATTTTGTTTTTATTTTATTTTTATATTTATTTTATTTTTATTTTATTTAAATTTTTTAATTTTTTTTTTATTTTTTTTTTATTTACTTTATTTTTATTTTTTTATTTACAACATTTTTATTTTATTTATTTTTTACATTATTTTATTTTATTTTTATTTTTTTTATTTTTTTTTATTTAATTTTTATTTTGTTTTTATTTTATTTTTATATTTATATTTATTTTATTTTGTTTGTTTTAATTTAATTTTTTTTATTTTATTTTTAGCTTATTTTAATGTTATTTTTATTTAAGTTTTTTTGTATTTATTTTTTTTATTTTTTTTTTTTATTTAAATATTTTATATAATTTTTCATTTTATTTTTTTTTTTTGTATTTAATTTTATATTTTTATTTTGTTTTATTTTTATGATTGTCTGTATGCACGTTTGTCATATCTGTTGAATATATTGTTTATAGCAATCCTTGACAGCGCTGATCAGTTTGTTAATGCGTTTATCTCAGCGCACATTTTTCCACTCATTAACCTTGCCGCTTTCCATTGTTCTCCATGGCTGCGCTCCTTTTCTTTCCATATCCAAATTTACATTCTCACATTCACGCTTTCATTTAGTGCACTTTTCAAGCTAACTAATTCACGTTCATTGCCACATTCATGGC
>CAXKVI010000001.1:5920850-5923350 GCA_964058755.1 Campiglossa producta | reverse complement strand
CTCCTAGGAAGTATTTGGTGATTCCTTTCAAGTAACCGAATTCTTAAAATGTGATCGATTCCTATAACATCCGTAGCACGAAGAAACTGATTATTATACTCAATTATTATTACACAAGGAACAAGGCAGGTTACCACAAAGTAACTCGGTACCCCAAAGTAAATGATTACCTCAAAGAGTTTGATTACCATTAACTTAACTGTCGCCATAAAGTCTTTTGTTACCTCGGTACCCCAAAGAAATTTATTACCTCAAAGAGAATGGTTACCATTAACTTAACGTCACTATAAAGTCATTTGTTACCATAAAGTATCTGGGTATTCTAAAGTAAATGATAACCATTAACTAAACTGTCATCATAAAGTCATTTGTCATCATAAAGTAATTTTCTCCTATAAAGTCATTTGTTCCTATAAAGCCATTTGCTACTAAAAAGTAACTACTACTATAAATTAACTGCCAGGTTAGGTTAGGTTCAAGTGGCTGCCGCAGAGGCACACTTAGGCCAGTTTTTAAAGGCCCGTTGTGATACCACCAACACAAGGAAAGTCAGTCCCGGGACCCGGCCATATGGAAAATCCCTGAGATGCTGAGATTTTCCACATAGCAGAATCCCGGGACTGACACTCCTAAACCGACACCGTTATTGCTCCTCGAACCACTTAGATGACTTTATGAAGGCCATCAAGTCCTTTATGTCCAGTTCCGCAACTGCTACTATAAAGTAATTGATACTATAAAGTAACTATTACTATAAAGTTACCGAAACTAGAACTAAACTAAAAGTAACTGTTGGTGTTATTATAAAGCAACTATTACTGCATAGAAACTGTTACTGTAAATTAACTGTGACTATAAAGGAACTTTTCTTTTTATGAGTAGACAGCAAGGTATTTTTAGGATATTAAATGTTTCGCTTTGGCCTCTTCAATATCATTAAATGTAAAAAATTAACTCTAAGCTCCATACAATATCTCATCTATTAAAAACAGCATATATGTATGTAGGTATGTAGTTTTATATTTTTTAGAGCAACAATAGAAAACACCTTCGAGTAACGGTGCTGTTAATGCTATTAAATAAAAGCATTTTGCACTTTCTCGTAATTGTTAACCATTTGGCAAACAATCAACGAACTGAGCCTAACAGACAGCATAGACGGGCCAAACAAGGGGCAGCATTTGTCTTCTTTCCACACTACCAACAATTCACATTACGGGCTGCAGTACGCTACTTAAATAACCAACGGTACTTATAGTTAGCAATATTGTATGCGCATGCGTAGGTGTCAGCAACAACTGCGAAAACAACACCAGCAACAATAACAACAAGTGACAAGTAAAGTCAAAAGTTTGCAACATCAAAAAATATTAACAAAATGTTTTGCTGCTGATTGTGCGATGTTGATAACAATAACAACAATGATGTTGTTAATGATAATGCTTATGAGTTTTGGGCGCGCGCACCACTACAAGGCGTTCTTGTGTTTGTTGTTGTAGTTTTGTTTTTCCTACCATTCAATTTGGGTTTAACAGCAAAATTTATTATTTCTTTGGTCAAGGCGTTGTTTGCTGCTGGGACGCTGCTGTTTGGTCTTTTTTGGTTGCTGTTTCAATGCAGCTGTGAGCCTACTTTGAGTACTGTTGTTGTAGCTGTCATCTATCGCTTGTTAATGCCGCCACCGCTGCTGCTGCTGCTGATGGCATATGATAAACGCTGTCCATGTTCAATTAGTAAAAGTGTTGCATTGCCGCAAACAGGCGAACGCAAAAGCAGCAACAACAAAATAAGCTGCAATTGGTGGTAAAGTTAAAAAGTTGTAATGACCGCTGATGAGTTTCGCATGCATTTTTTACCTTTGCCATTTGTTTTTCAGTGAAAAATGTTCCAAGCAAGTTTGTTGCTCTGTCACTTTGAATGCGCCTCGTTCCGGCGGATTTAATGAAAGAAAACATATCTTTAAAGAAAAGTTTTATTTTTATTTTTGGTACTCAACTAATATTGTTGTCGTATATTTTACAGGATCACCCTGCTTACTACGCAATAATTTCAGCTATTAATAAAAGTACACACATACATACTCGCTTGTTGTAATTATTTTTGGTCAGCTGCATTGGTCTTCACGGCCATCAATTGCTGTCTGTGATTGCTGAAAAGTGAAATTTTTACATTTCCAATTGACGTTTTTATTCACTGTCAGTGTCAGGAAACTACATTAAAATGTTGTAATATAACTTTATTGCAGCTATAAAAATTTAATTTCTTACTTTTGGGGTAGCAAGTTCGTTTCTTAAGTCTTTTGATATTGGATTGTAAAACTTGAAGCTGTACGCACTTAAAATACGCCAAGCTACTTACTTTGGTAAAAAATATAAAAACAAAGAAACTAGCGACCTAATATAAAAACAGTAAAAAACTCATTTGCTGCAAGACAATAAAATAACACCTCAAAATGAATAAGTGCAAAAAAGATTAGGCTGGTTGATAAGAAGAAAGTCAA
>CAXKVI010000001.1:5913350-5915850 GCA_964058755.1 Campiglossa producta | reverse complement strand
AAGTATATAAGTAGCATCTCTTATATGCCAACTGTAAAAAAAGTTTCCTATTTTTTTGCTTTGAAATTTCGTTTTATTTGGCTTTATTTATTTTTATTTTATTTTTTGATTTCAGCTTACTTTATTTAATTTTTTTATTTTATTCAATTTTTTTTATTATTTTTTTATTTAATTTAATTTTATTTTTTTATTTTACTTGATTTTTTTTCGTTTTATTTTAATTTTTTATTTTACTTTTTTATTATTTTTTCCCTTTTTTATTTATGTTTTATTTTTTTATTTTATTTTATTTTATTTTATTTTATTTTATTTTATTTTATTTTATTTTATTTTATTTTATTTTATTTTATTTTATTTTATTTTATTTTATTTTATTTTATTTTATTTTATTTTATTTTATTTTATTTTATTTTATTTTATTTTATTTTATTTTATTTTATTTTATTTTATTTTATTTTATTTTATTTTATTTTATATTTTATTTTACTGTCTTGCGTGCTTTAAAAGTTTTAAATGCTAAAATACGCCTAAGTGGTTAATAAATATAAACAAATATTAAGATAAAATTTTAAATGCACAAAAGACAGTAAAAAGCTTATATTAAAAAATTAATTAATGCTCATAACATTTAATTTTTTCCACACAACTTTCTCTTAATTAATTGCATGATAGAGAGATGCATACAAAAATTTTTGATAGTAAAAAATAGAAGAACCATTTGAATTGATTGCCATTGCCACTGTCGCCACTGATGAATCGAAGCACAGGCAATTATGTGCTTAAATTAAGCGCCGCTTTAGTTTAGTACCTATTTGATGTCCCAGCTGAAACGAATTTTTTAATGTAATATTATGCAAACAAAAAACGTAAACTTGTTTATGTTCTTCTGCATATTTAATTTGTGGTTTTAATTTTGTAGCTCATAAATATTTATCTATCACATTGTTTCATATTAATTTGTTGGTTTATTGTTACATTCAAACAAACCAAATGTAAGTATTTTGTTTTACTTTATACTAGCAAGTTCGTTGTTTAAGTCTTTCATTAGAAGAACAGAGAAGATTGATTAGCGAGTTGTTGGAGGTTAAAATTTATTACGGTAAGGTTTAATTTTGGATTACGTGCTTTATTACAGCTTTAAGGTGCATCTGTTCAAGAATTGTGATTTATTTTTTAATTGTTCTTGACACTTGTATGATTAAAGTCATTAGTAAGCAGAGTTTAGAAGCTATTAATAAATTTCAGTTTTTGCTTTGTGCTTTTCATTTATTCTTAGCGTTTTGTGTACAAACCATTAAATTCGATTTACATGTCATTGATATTATTAATTTTACTCTCTAAAGTCAAACTAAGAGCTTAGGTATATCCCATTTACATCGACCTTTATGTACACATTTTCAATGCAGATAAACACATTACAATTTGAAGAGAAGCACGGCGTAAAACTGTTCGAAGCTAGCCGCAATTTATTATAATAATTAGGATAATTATCCTTTCTCTTACACATTGTTTCGCGATCAAATTTTCAATGACGTCATGCATATATCCAAAATTATTGTCCGGCTATGATTTAATATTCACATTATTTTACTTTAAATCCCGTTTTGGAATATGTTAGCCATAAAAGTTAATGTATCAACCGGAGATTGAATTCTTTAAAATAAATATTAATTCTGTCAATTTGATGTTAGAAAAATCAAAGAAACATTCTTAGTATTTGTCTTAAGCAAGGTTCATACATCAATAGAGCACTTACGTACATTAAACAAGCAAAAACAACAAAAAATGTGCTAATCGTTTTTGACCAAATTCGCAGTATTAAATTAAATAAAATTAAAATAAATGCTTGAAACTATTTCCCACAATGTAAAATTGCAAACTATTTAAAAGCTTATACAGTCGACGGTCGTATGCGTCATTGGTTGATGCCCAAAAATGGTATGAAAGACGTTGGCTATTGAATATTTATTTTTATGTTTCCCAAGAGCGGTTGAAATGTTTCGGCGTATACATATGCACGGACATCTGTTTTTAATAAATTGTATTTAAAAAAAATAAACTAAAATAAATTTAAAAAAATGAAGTAGAAAAAAAGGAAATAAAATGAAATCAAATAAAAAATAAAATAAAATAAAATAAAATAAAATAAAATAAAATAAAATAAAATAAAATAAAATAAAATAAAATAAAATAAAATAAAATAAAATAAAATAAAATAAAATAAAATAAAATAAAATAAAATAAAATAAAATAAAATAAAATAAAATAAAATAAAATAAAATAAAATAAAATAAAATAAAATAAAATAAAATAAAATAAAATAAAATAAAATAAAATAAAATAAAATAAAATAAAATAAAATAAAATAAAATAAAATAAAATAAAATAAAATAAAATAAAATAAAATAAAATAAAATAAAATAAAATAAAATAAAATAAAATAAAATAAAATAAAATAAAATAAAATAAAATAAAATAAAATAAAATAAAATAAAATAAA
>CAXKVI010000001.1:5898350-5908350 GCA_964058755.1 Campiglossa producta | reverse complement strand
CCATTTTCGTTGTTGTTGTAATATTAAAATGACATCATCAAACAAACAAAATTTGTGCTGCGCGTGCTCTAACGAACATATAACTATTTGTTGAGACACGCCCCATCCAAAGTTTTGCATTCAATTTGTCAACTAATATAGCCAAGTAGTCAAGTCAATGATATGAAGTTGTTTGTTTTGCAGTTTCTAACTAATTTGTGCATATGTGCCGTAGGTAGGGTCATGCCAAAGGCTTTGCAGAAGCGTTGCGGGTTAAGCGTGAGGAAGTCATTAATCGTCGTATCGCGACATTTGATTACCAATGTCGCAAGAAATTTTCCATTAAATCTGTCAAGGTGCCATTCTCAATTGATTGAGAGTATTGGTAGTAGTAAATAGACTAATGGAGAGGTCGGTAAGTTAACTAAGGAAAGATTTAACAGACCACACATTAGATCAGGTATCGCCAAGTAGTGGCTCGCTGTGGCTCTACAACAACAAAATCTGGATCTTTTGTGGCTCTTTTGTGGCTCACAAAAACAAACCTGATTCGCCAGGAAATTACGAAAAATCATTGCAATATTATTCTTGGAATATCTTTAGCGTCTTCACGAGGAAGCAAACTTAATTCATTTCGAATGTAAGTGCGGCTACTGTTTTTTTTTGGCTTAGTTCAATAACAATTATTTTGAGTAGTTTTTGTGTTTCCAAGAACGATGTTGTTTTCCTATAGCTCAGTAGCTTAAAAGCCCTGGCGACCGCTGCATTAGATCGTTTCATGAAAAAAAAAACTAAAAAAAAATAAATTACAAACATTACATTGGTTTTTTTTGTAGAAGTTTTTCGCACCACTACACCATAATTCCGGGTTCTTATCCCAACAACAGCAGCATCCGAAATTCTGTAGAAAAATGTTTATATATTATTCAAAAAAAAAATTTAATACCCAGCGGTAGTTTTCAGAACGGGATAAAAATGTATGTGAATTTCAAAATTTTCCATATAGAAAGTGGGCGTGGTTGGGAAGAGATTTTATCCAATTTCATCTACCGTAATCAGTTTAAAAGTTAGGACCAGTCGAATTTTCAAAACTACTCTCTTTTAAGTTGTCAAAGGCGTCAATTTCGAATTTCGAAAGCCCATAACTAAATTTTGATGGCTAACTTCGAAAAACGGGGTAAGTATGTCTCAATCTCTTCAAAAAAGTTGGCTAGATCCCATACACAGCCGGCTGCTGTACAGTGTAATAGCATGACCAGGGGGATTCACCTATAAAATGATATCAATTTAGCCACATCACTTACCGAGATATGTCAATTTATGTGATTTTCGAAATTTTCGATATCGAAAAATTGGGCGTGATTATCATGCATGGAGCCCTATATCTATCTCGATTATTTCATGCCGTTACGTAGTGCCAATATGAGTATCATATAGGGCTGCCACCTATGGTTGCCACCTTACCACAGTATTTTTGTATATCCAGTACAATCTCGGGAGCCGCTTGACCGGTTGGAATGAAATTTGTCATAGAGATAGTATTATGGATTCTAAGACTACCCACTTAGGGGTTGCCACTTGAGCGGTTTACAGGGTTGCCATCTATCTCATTTTTTTATGCAGCAAGATATGCCAATTTGGGTATCAAATCAAAGGTATTTTAGCCGACATACCAACTTAAATATTTTCAAGTAGGGTTGCCGCCCAGGGTTATCATTTTACAGTATTGTATTTGTATATTTTGCGATCATATTTGGATTATTTTAGTATCATTTTGGTATCATTTAGGGGTCACTTTGGAATAATTTGGGGGTTATTTTGGGTTCAATTTTGGATCATTTTGGAACAATTTTGGGGTAATTTTCGGATCATTTTTGGGTAATTTTGCGATAATTTTTGGGTCATTTTGGGTTCAATTTTGGATCATTTTGGGAACACTTAAGGGTCTTTTTGGGTTCGTTTTTGGATCATTTTAGGGTTATTTTGGAATTATTTTAGGACCATTTTGGCATCGTTTTAGGATCATTTTGGGTAAGTTAAGTTAGCGCTTAATTGATAGCACCGATCATGCTCGGTCACCCAGGTACATACTCAAAATCAAAGTGCCATTTTCGGGATCATTTAGGTACTGTTTAGGTATAATTTTGGGACTGTTTCTGAAAAACTTCGGGACTGTTTGGGGAAGACTTCTGGAGAATTTTGAATAAAAAAAACGGTCACTCATCTCTCAAAAATGTATTAATGATTAATATTTTTTTTTTATTTTAATAATTTTTTATTCGAAGTAGCCCAACCCTGCTTGGTACATAGATCAACAATTGATGACAATGTTCACAAAACTACGCTAGATGGTGCTGTGATCGAAATAGCTTCATATTTTTAAAAAAAATTTAAATCTAGTGATCCATTTTTGAGTCATTTCTCGGTAACAATAGTGACAATGCAATTCTTCAACAACGAATTTCCGGTAGATGGCGCACGTATCGAACTATTTGGAAACTTGTTTGAAAGTAAATTTGAATAATTTCTGAAACAGTGTAGTTATATGACCTCTTAAGAAATAGCTGACGAGACATGTTTTTGTGCATTTTAATTTTTTGACAAGTTTTTGATTAACTTTAATTAGGTCCGACAAGAATTTATAATTAATGCATTTGTAACAAAGATGTCAGTATACATAAATAAATATGACGGTTGAAAAATTATCAATCTTAGGTCACCGCTGACATTGGCTAATTAGCAGCATATTTGATTTTCCAAACAAGAACGTGCATCGACTTTAAAATTTGTTGTGCGTAGCAATCAGAAACAATACTCTTAATTGCGATTAATTGTTAGCTACTTCCTATCAACAAATTATTCCCTCGCGACTTAGCTTTTAAGATTCAATATTAATACTTTTTTAATTAAAGATATTTACTGTCAAATTTTTAAAGCTGAAATTAATAAAAACTTAATTATATTAGATGAAAGAGAATAAACGGAACTGAATTTCCGCAATTAGTAGCGGCAGTATAATAATTATCTTATAACCTTAAACGAGCTAATCCTGTATATATGTATATATATCCGGTACTATCTCGAGAACCGCTTGACCGATTTGGATAAAATTTGCATTGAGATAGAATGCTCGATTTTAGGAATATCCACTTGGGGGTTGCCACTTGGGGCGGTTTACATGGTTGCCACCTAGCTCAATTTTTTAAAATTACTGATCAAGGTATGGCAGTATGGGTATCAAATGAAAGCAATTTTCGGCGATATGCCAACTACAATTTTTTCAAGAAGAGTTGCCTCCTTACCGTGTATTTGTATATCCGGTACTATCTTGAGAACGCTTGATATATTTCGATGAAATTTTGATTAGAGATAGTGTGCGATTTCCACTTTGGTGTTGCCCCTTGGGGCGGCTTCTAGGGTTGACATCGATTTATTAAATTATGAAGTAAGATATTCCAATATGGGTATCAAATGACAGATATTTTCGGCGACTCACCAAATAAAATATTTTCCAGCAGGGTTGCCGCCCAGGGTTACCATTTTACCGTATTGCATTTGTATATTTTGGGGTAATTTTGGGATAATTTTCGGATTATTTTAAGATAATTTTAGGGCAATTTTGGGATAATTTTGGGTTAAATTTTGGATTCATTTGGGAAATTTTTAGGGTCATTTTCGAGTAATTTTGGTGTAATTTTAGCATAATTTTTGAATCATTTAAGGGTCTTTTTGGTAGCATTTGGGGACATTTTATCATTATTTTAGGGTCATTTTGGGATTATTTTGGTATCGTTTTAAAGACATTTTGGGACTATTTTTGGGACATTTTGGGGTCATTTTGGGATTATTTTAGGGTCATTTTCGGATCATTTTGGTATCGTTTTAAAGTCATTTTGGGACCATTTTTGGGACATTTTGGAGTCATTTTGGGATTATTTTGACATCACATTATAGTACCTTTACACTGCACCAAATTTGGTGAATTCAAATGAGCCAGTTCGACACCGTTTATATTGGCAAATTTGCATTTGGCTTCACCTTACCAAATTTTCTAAATTTGATGCGGTGTAAATGTACTATTAAGGGCATTTTGGGATACATTCATATCTGGGCGTGGCCACTGACAATGCTTTATTGGAGTTGCCACCTAATTGAATATTTTTTGTAATGAAATAAGATTGCCTATATGGTTACCAAATGAAATTTATGTTATGTGGTATTTTAGCAGAAATATGTCTAGATAGGGTTGCCACTTAACCCTTATGATTAACTTTATTTTTTCCCACATCCGCCATTGTCTCGAAACCGGCTTAATTAATTTGGGTGAACTTTTGAATAGATGTAGGTAACAAGTGTTGCCATCCGGAAGTTTTTACAGGGTTGCCACCTTTTTTAAATTTTTTAAAATTGAGTAAGGTACGCCGATAGGGTTATGAAGCCAAAAGTATATTACTTCGTATCTCAACAAAAATGTTTCTTTACAGTGCTACCATCTAGGGTTGCCACCTATTTCGATTATATATATTTTTTGGCAAATCTCGTTAACGACTTGAACCATTAGAAAGATTTTTTATTATAATAAGATACAGTTCAAGCACTTCTTCTTAACTATTGCTACCAGATTTGTTTCTATGTACGTGTTGCCAATTGGAAGTTTTACAGGGTTGCGACTTATTTTAAATAAAAAAAAATAGTGGGTATGTCGATTTGGGTATCAAACAAAAGGTATTTTCCTTGGAATTTCCACAAAAATATGTCAAGATAGGGTTTGCACTTAATCCAATTAAATTTTTTTGTTGGCACATCCGTTTTACAGGGTGTTGCTACTTGAAAGTTTTTATAGGGTTGCCACTTGTTTTAAATTCTTTAAAAAATATTAGGTATGTCGATACGGTTAATAAGCGAAAGGTATTTGTCTACGAATTTGCACAAAAATATTTCTATACTAAGTTACGATTTAGGGTTGCCAGCCACTCTCTCCATATTAATTTTTTGGCATATCCGCTGTTTTTTTTAAAGAACGGCTTGAACAATTTGGATGAACTTTTCAACGTAGGTAATATGATACATTCCAAGCGTAGCTAGAAGATTTCCAAGTATTACCGCTTGGAAGTTTTTAAGGTGTTGCCACCTGTTTTGAATTTTCGAAAATTAAGTAAGGTGTGCCAAAATGTTTCTATGTGGAGTTACGACCTGGGGTTCCCACCTACTCTTATTACATTTTTGTTGTCGTAGCTGTTACAAGCTCGAAAACTACCTGAACCATTTAAATAAACTTAGGGTTGCCAGTTTATCTCAATATATTTCTGTTTTGCATTCTATCACTGATATCTCAAAACTGTCTTGACACATTTCTATAAAACTTTGTGTTTAGGTAATCTGCTTCACTCCAAGCTCTCGCACATGAGTGTTGCCACTTAGAAGGTCGTAACACAGCTGACTTCTCTCTACAAAATTTTTCAAAATCGTCTCCAATTTTTGAGAGTTGTCTGCCAACTTAAGCTATAAAATACCAATCATAAAAAAAATGTTTACCAACACCATTGCTCCACTTCCACAAATTGCTCTAGTTTCATTAATTAGTTAAGCTAGCAAACAAACCATAAACAGAGCATTTGATGTGTTGCAATTGAACATAACAACATAACTGGAATAGCTTGCATGCCCTTGAATATTCAAATTTAAAGTCAGCCGGCATTTGCACGCTGGATGAAAAGATAACTAAGAGAAACACATTAGTTATGCTTGCTTAATTTTATGCTTCGGAAGCGTAAAGCGCTTACAATGAAAATTAATCATGTTGTTGAGCAGACAAAAAAAAAAACTAACAACACTATAACATAAACGCTAACAGCGCTGTCGACGTCGCCGTTGCAACCAACTAATAAGCAGGTCAATTTCCATGCATTTTTGTGCTATTTTGCAGTGTAAGATACTCGTTTGCACAAACTCACACAACACAAACAACAAAGCACAAATATTAAATGCTTAACTTTTCGAATACAAACGTATGTATGTCAAGTAAAATGTTTGGGTCAAAGTATCAAATTAAAGATTGACTGTGAACACAGTTTTTCCATAAGCAATCAGATCCATAATTAACTTTTAAAATGAAATAAAATTAAAAAAAAAAAAAATGGAAAAAAAGAAACAAACAAAAATAGATAAAAGCGAGCAAAATAAAATTGAAATATTAATGCCACACCAAAACAGGTGGCATCGGCTATTGTTGTGGTGTTGCGTTGCAATGACCTTGAAATAACTGCGCCTACTAAAGTAATATCGTAAAAAAAGAGCTAATGCATTTGACTTGTGTTTGGCTTGGATTTTTATCTCTTTTTGTATCTTTTTGTCTTTTCTGAGCTTTGACTACAGTTCGCGCTTGAATTGTTTGATTAATGATTGAAATGATTTGGAACGAAAAGCACGAAAAGCTGAATGGTTGAAGATGCATTACGGTGATTGCATTGGAAAGAGAAGCACGTGAATTCAATTTATAACTTTAGATATGTATTTTGGTACCTGTTTTAAATTTTTTTTTTCCTCAAGAATTTTCATAAGGCATATGTATCTAATGAAGGGAGTTTTTCGCTTTATTTCAACAAAAATATTTGTAGGTGAGGTTGCCACCTAATTCCACTTAAATATTACCACTTCGTTTTTTACGGAGTTGCCACCCAGTTGAAATTTTGTAAAAACTTAGTGAGATATGTATGCTAATATGGGTATCAAACGAAAATGAAAATATTCGTATTGCAACAATCATATTTGGATGCAAGGTAACCACTTAGGGTTGCCATCTAATCATATTTCTTATAATTTTAAACAAGCTATTCTTATACATTGGTATATTTCGCCGTCTCATACGATAGCTAACACTAGAAATTTTGTGTCTAACGATAACTAACACTTTTATTTTGTATCTGAAGAAAATGTACAACATATTTTTGCGATAGTTTTGGTATAGTTTGGGGGCTATTTTGGGATCATTTTCGGTTAAATTTTGGTATAATTTTGGGTTAATTTTCGTATCATTATGGGATCATTTAGGGGTGTCATTGGGGTCATTTTGGGATAATGTTGGGATAATTTGGAGGCTATTTTTGGATAATTTTGGGTTCAACTTTGGGATACTATTGAGTTCATTTTCGGATCATTTTGGGATCATTTAAGGGTGTTTTTGGGGTCATTTTGGAACCGTTTTGGGTTCAACTTTGGGATAATTTTGGGGTCATTTTCGGATAATTTTGTGATAATTTTGGGATCATTTTAGGGTCACTTTGAGATAATTTTGGGATAATTTTGCGATCATTTTGTGGTGATTTGGGACCGCCTGACCAAATTCGATGTTTGATTTTACAAAGTTGCCACCTGTCTAATTTTTTCTTAAATTTTGAGAAAGGTATGCCAATATGGGTATTAAGCCAAAGGTACTTCCAGCCGCGTAGCAACCGTGATGTCTTAAAAAGGCTTACTGCCTTTATTTTTATTTTTTTTTCGTATATTGACCGATTTGAATGAAATTTTGTATGTGGAAGGTATGCTTTATTCTAAGATTTTCTACTTGGATTTGCCACTTGAGGCGGTTTATAAAGTTGCCACCTATTTGATATATTTTTGCAAATCTATTTTGAAAAGCTTATGTTGATAAGTAAGAATATTGGAAAAAATGTAAAAATCGAAACACCGAGGAAGCTCGGTCATCCAGTTTCTATTACTTTATGTCTTATTTGGATGAACTTCAAATATATGTAGGTAATATGACACGATTTGAGCTCTCCCACTTAAGGGGCCAGAGTAGGTGTAAGAGTAGGTCGCCTCCCCCTTGGCGCACCCTGGGTAACGCTAAATGACCTACATGGCCTACGCGGCTAGTTTCGTGTATTGCCGGTTCTACAAGAACGGTACCAGTACTTGTGATGTACCCATCGTGCCGAAACTACCCGGCCAAGAGCAATACACTCGGCGTGAGCCTGTCTGACATTAAGGCAGGGCCTCACATCGTTACAAAAACAACAACAGGGGCGTCGATAAATCACGTGACCAGTTTATGAGGGAGGGGGAATTCGGAAAAGATCAGTTTTATTCAGGTATCACCCCCAGGGGGGGTACTTATTATTATCACGTGATTTTCTTGAGTAAATGAAATAAAGGAATTTTTCAGTATACCTACAGTCACGTGATTTTTTTATGGGGTGGGGGGACTCCAAAATGCCCAAAAGTTGATCACGTGATTTATGGACGCCCCTAGGTTTTTACACGGTTGACACATATTTGAAATTGTTAAAAATTTACTAAAATATATATAAAAAAAAGCATTTTAAGTCGAATTTAACACACGCAAAAATTCCTCTCCGGGTTACCAAATAGCGTTGCCAGCTAATCCGATTATATTTCATATTTTCCATAACTGCAACAAAAATTTATTTTTTCTTTAGGTTCTCAAGGAAAAAATTACTCTATGTGTTCAAAAAACAAAATTTAGGCAATTTTTAGGCCTGAAATGAATTTTAAGTACTTTCAATGTCAGTTTAAAGATTCGATCGAAAAATCGACTAGAAAATCGACCCGTGTAAATCAGACTTTAGCCAAAAAAAAACATTTTGTTAATGCCACGGAAAATCTGGACTTCGCTAACAAATCTCAAGGTGTTGCCGCGTAAACACAAAATGAAAACAAATTAAAACACAGTAAAAAAAAAAAACAATTACGCTACGTAAAAAAAATATATTTGCATTAACATGGTGCAACATCTCAAAGTGTGTCAAAAGCAGCATGCCATTTGGCGCATGCAGTGTGAAACTAGAATGACGCAGTCAACATAAAACACTTGAAGCTGAGGTGTAACTTAAACAATAAAAGCAGCAACAATGTCTACTAAGAGTAGATATGATAACAACAAAGAGATAAAGTTAAGCGAGTGCTGCAAGTCTCTCCATTTACTGCGGTTGCTTCGCCCAGTACATTTGTTTGTTGCACACTAAAAAAATTGGTTAGCATTAACTGCACTGCACTCGTGCTAAATTTGCATTCAGCATGCAGCAAATTCAATTAAAACGTAGTTAGAACTATTGGCCGACATAGAGCCAACAACAAATATCGGCAATTGAAAAAGCAGCAGCAGCAGCCACAGCAACACCTCAAGTAACAACAGAACTACATTTAGCTGAAGCAGCGGCAACACTTAGAGGAACAGGTGTCACGTAGTGTTAATTGTTAGCCCCGGATGCATGCATTTGCAACAACAATACTTACAACAAAGGCAATAATACAAATAAATATCTGCAGTAGAAGAAGAAATTCACTTTTTCAACAAGAGAATAACGCTGCAACGAACAACAACTTTTACAACTAAATTGTGGCAAAAGACTTGGCCCAGTGAAACGTCCAACTTTGGCAGCAAAGCCAGCAGCAATGAAATTGAAACACAATTAATCGGGTTAATAGCACTACAACAACAACATAAACACTGACAGTGTAAGTAATTAAAAACAACAGCAACAACTCAAACAAAACACTTGTTGTATTTAGCTAAAAAAGTAGAAGTTGTTTGCAACAAGTTAAAAGTGAGAAAATCTAACAGCAACAACAATATTAAATGGTGAAAAGCCGTGGTCCAACAAACAAATAGTAGAGATGTTTTTATATGAAGGCATAGACTTCCCTTTAAGCCAGGGTCCGACGGAATTGGAAGTGAGGGTGTATTAGAGATATAGCGGTCATCGCACCAGTCAAATTATGTTATCTCCCTTTGCTTCTCTGCTAGCAAGTACGGAAGCAACAGCGTATGTTGTTGTGTCGTTGCTGCAAGTAGCTTACTGAACATAACCAACGACATTCATTGATTGGTCAGTGCAATCATAGCGCTCTCACAAGCGCAGCAACAATTTCATTGTTCAAGAGGCCAAGCAAAGAGCGTAACAATCTGTGGGAATTTGGTTCTCAGATTTTAAGACAATTGTCCCACTAGGTGCCTAGGCCTGCTTAAAGCACAAACACTTGGATAGCAAACAGCAAGCAT
>CAXKVI010000001.1:5880850-5895850 GCA_964058755.1 Campiglossa producta | reverse complement strand
ATTTAAACGCTTTTACAGAGTGATATTACTTTTATTACCGCACCAAATGCAGCTCCGCCATACGTTTTACGATTGCGTCTTTTTTATTATATCTTTATTACTGTTATTGGCCAAAATATTATGGTATGGTAATAAATGTATACTAAACACTGTTCCTGTTATAATAACAACAAATTTTGAAAGATTTATTACCGTAATAACTGATTTCCTGAGTGCGCATGCGCTTGAGCATAAATTATTGGAAAGCTTTTAGAAAAAGAGTTCGAAAAGTAAACATGGAAAGTAACAAAGTGAGGGAGAGTACAAGGCAGCGCTGTCGTGTATGACATACGTATGTCGTAGATGCAGGCGGGCGTTGGCTATAATTAAAAAGGAGAAATTTATGTAATATGCAATTAAAATCACAGCAAAATGACGTAAACGATGCTGCAGCAAAATGAATGGTTACCTAAGAGTTATGTGGCAGCCTGGCAAATAAATTGGCTAGATAATAGACAAGAGTTGGCGCAGGCGCGGCTAACTGCTCTTAACTCCTGTGATCACAGCACCCTGGCGACACGTTGCAACCATAGACATCAGTTGGTGCACGCCAAGCATCAAGCTTCACATGCGCCAAAATGTTATTTTAAACAAAACGTCAAACGTACACCATTTAATGGCGCTTTTGATTAACTTCTGCCAACGAAACAATCGAAATTACTCAATCTTGGTCTAGTGGCTAGCGTTGCGGCGGGCGACAGACGCCAGCGCGGCTGAGTGATTGAGTTTTGGGTTAAAAATTAAGCATAGACATAGACACGACAAAAGGAGCGGGCATGGCATACTACTGCACGCAAGAGCCGCTCCCACACAACTCCCCATTTATTACTGCTCTTGCTGCTGCTGCTGTGCAATTGACTTGCTGCTCATTGAGTTCACGTGCCTGCAACATAATTGATGTACGAGCGAAATTTGTCGTGGCGGAAGAGAAATTACATGTCGCTTAATGTGTTGGGCCACTAATATTTTATTGTTGTTTTTTGTTACAAAATAAGTGACAAGTAAAAAACAGTAATGACACCGTGCAGCAGTATTTTTTTTAGTTAGGAGTAGTTTTAAAATCCGAAAATGTTTTACCTTACATAGAGAAAAAATTTGCAGTTCATATTAACCAAAATCGCGGTAAATTCTTATCCTGTTAACCTTAACTTAACTGTTTTTTTAGTATAAAATGTTATTTAAGGTGTTGCTAACTAAAATTAGTCTTATTTTAACACCGAAAGGAGTCTAAGTAAAAAAAAGGCGTGAGTACCAAGTACTCGTGTAGTTTAATGTGTAAACATGTGTATTCTGCACATACATTTTTTTTAAACTAGTGTTCGCCAAGTAAATATGAGTAATAAATGACACATAAATTACTCATTGATGAATCATGAATGTCCCATAGATGAGTCGAAATTCCTCATAGATAAGTCAAAAATAACTCTAAAATGACTCATGGATGAGTCAAAAATGACTCATAGATGAGTCAATAATTATTCATGGATGAGTCAAAAATCAATCATAGATGACTCCTTTCCTTTCCTTTCCTTTCCTTTCCTTTCCTTTCCTTTCCTTTCCTTTCCTTTCCTTTCCTTTCCTTTCCTTTCCTTTCCTTTCCTTTCCTTTCCTTTCCACGGCCTACAATGCCTACATAATCAACAAAACCACTGTCAGTTCTACTAAATTTAATTCGATGATCCAATAAATTCAAAATGACAGTTCATTCGCTGTTGAAGTAACTAGAGGAAGTTGTTATTTTAACACAAAATTTAGTTTGATCAACCACAATTTGAAATATTTACCTTGAAATATTTTCTGAATTTGAAAAAAAAATTGCAACACAAATTTCTAAACAAAATGCATCAACTTTATTTAGTTAAGCTAAAGCTACATACACTGCACCAAATGCGGTACTTTTGGCCAAGTTTTTTCGATACCGTTCATTCGCAGATTGAATTAGATCACCAAATTATGTCAAATTAAGTTCAGCGGACAAACATTCTCGAATAACATTCGCCAAATGCGACGCATCTGGTGCAGTGTAAATGTATAATTACATTTATATATGGCCATTTATAAAATTATATAAAGCTTACATTTGCTCATCCACCCACCAGGCGCTCTTCTAACGTCCCACATCTGCTCACTTCGTGTCTCATCATCATCATCTCTTACCTTGCGTGCAACATAGCGTCTTCATGTTGCATGCTGCTTATGCTGCACGTTGCGCATTTTGCTGCAAGCTGCATGATTTCATTAAACAAATGCTGTCTGCCCAAATTTATCAAATAAGAAAATTTAATTTTCACAAATTGAGCAACAATAGCTGCAAGCATTTGCACCCACATTGAAGCCATTGTTCGCAGCAAAAATTTTGTTGTAACAAACTAGCGGGTTTTTTTTTTTATATTGTTAGCCGCCGGCACTGCCATTGTTGTTGTATAGCTATTGTGCAGCACGTAGCTGCTATTGACATTGTTGGTGTTGGCTTGTTGCACAATTGGCTCGTCGCCTTGCTGGGTGCTTTTGTCATGAATGACGACGGTCGAGGCGACGTTGACAGCGTCGTTGAGAGCGAGCGTGTTGTTTTGTTTTGTATGAGCCCAATTTATCCGCCACAACAAATTGAATTGACAATATGGCTTACAGCGCGTAGCAAACAGCAACAACAAAATAATACTTACAAGAAAAAAAAGTTAAGTAACTGCAACAAGAAAAAGTGTAGCGGCAGCACCGAAAATTACAATGAATTTTTGCGCAATTTTCAACCGCATTTCCGCATAATTATTATAATTTTAGTTGGTCGTCGATTTTTTTCTTATTATTTTTTATTGCAGCATAATGACCAATAGGGTGAGTTGAAAAACAAAAGGGCTCAAAAAATTAATTAAGTTAAAATAAATTAAATTAAATTATACTAAACTAAGTTAAAGTACCTGAGTGACCGAACTTACTCGAGCATGATCCCAAAATGACCCTCAACTAAGATCAAAATAATCCTAAAATGACCCCAAAAAGACCCACAAATATTTCCAAATGACCATTGGACCCAAAATGATCATAAATAGTCCCAAAATTATCCCAAATTGATCACTAAATGATCCCAAAGTGGTACTAAAATAATACAAATGTGATCCCAAAAATATACAGTACAAATACAATACTGTGAAATGGTAACCCTGGGCTACAACCCTACATGAAAGTATTTCATTTGATACCCATACAATGTAATATAAAATAAAAATTAAATAAAAATAAAATAAAAATACAATAAAATAAAAATAAAAATAAAAAAAAAAATAACATAAAAATAAAAATAAAATAATATAAAAATAATATAAAATAAAATAAAAATTAAAATAAAATAAAAATAAAATAAAAATAAAAATAAAAATAAAATAAAAATAAAATAAAAACAAAATAAAAATAAAAATAAAAATAAAAATAAAATAAAAATAAAATAACAATAAAAATAAAATAAAAATAAAAATAAAATAAAAATAAAATAAAAACAAAATAAAAATAAAAATAAAAATAAAAATAAAATAAAAATAAAATAAAATTAAAATACAAATAAAATAAAAATACAAATAAAATAAAAATACAAATAAAATAAAAATAAATTAAAAATAAAATAAAAGTAAAATAAAAATAAAAATGAAATAAAAAAAAAATAAAAATAAAATAAAATAAAAAAAAAAATAAAAACAAAATAAAAATAAAATAAAATAAAATAAAATAAAATAAAATAAAATAAAATAAAATAAAATAAAATAAAATAAAATAAAATAAAATAAAATAAAATAAAATAAAATAAAATAAAATAAAATAAAATAAAATAAAATAAAATAAAATAAAATAAAATAAAATAAAATAAAATAAAATAAAATAAAATAAAATAAAATAAAATAAAATAAAATAAAATAAAATAAAATAAAATAAAATAAAATAAAATAAAATAAAATAAAATAAAATAAAATAAAATAAAATAAAATAAAATAAAATAAAATAAAATAAAATAAAATAAAATAAAATAAAATAAAATAAAATAAAATAAAATAAAATAAAATAAAATAAAATAAAATAAAATAAAATAAAATAAAATAAAATAAAATAAAATAAAATAAAATAAAATAAAATAAAATAAAATAAAATAAAATAAAATAAAAAAAAATAACATAAAAATAAAAATAAAATAATATAAAAATAATATAAAATAAAATAAAAATTAAAATAAAATAAAAATAAAATAAAAATAAAAATAAAAATAAAATAAAAATAAAATAAAAACAAAATAAAAATAAAAATAAAAATAAAAATAAAATAAAAATAAAATAACAATAAAAATAAAATAAAAATAAAAATAAAATAAAAATAAAATAAAAACAAAATAAAAATAAAAATAAAAATAAAAATAAAATAAAAATAAAATAAAATTAAAATACAAATAAAATAAAAATACAAATAAAATAAAAATACAAATAAAATAAAAATAAATTAAAAATAAAATAAAAGTAAAATAAAAATAAAAATGAAATAAAAAAAAAATAAAAATAAAATAAAATAAAAAAAAAAATAAAAACAAAATAAAAATAAAATAAAATAAAATAAAATAAAATAAAAATAACGTAAAAATAAAAATAAAATAAAAATAAAAATAAAAAAAATAAAAATAAAATAAAAATAAAAATAAAAATAAAAATAAAAATAAAATAAAAACAAAATAAAAATAAAAATAAAATAAAAACAAAATAAAAATAAAAATAAAATAAAACTAAAATAAAAATAACATAAAAATAAAAATAAAAATAAAATAAAAATAAAATTAAAAAAAATAAAAATAAAATAAAAATAAAAATAAAAATAAAATAAAAATAAAATAAAAATAAAATAAAAATAAAAATAAAATAAAAACAAAATAAAAATAAAAATAAAATAAAAACAAAATAAAAATAAAAATAAAATAAAACTAAAATAAAAATAACATAAAAATAAAAATAAAAATAAAATAAAAATAAAATTAAAAAAAATAAAAATAAAATAAAAATAAAAATAAAATAAAAATAAAATAAAAACAAAATAAAAATAAAAATAAAAATAAAAATAAAAATAAAAATAAAAATAAAATGAAATAAAATACAAATAAAATAAAAACAAATTAAAAATAAAATAAAAGTAAAATAAAAATAAAAATGAAATAAAAATAAAATAAAAATAAAATAAAATAAAAATAAAATAAAAATAAAAATAAAATAAAAAAAAAATAAAAATAAAAATAAAAATAAAATAAAAGTAAAATAAAAATAAAATAAAATAAAAATAAAAATAAAATAAAAATAAAATAAAAATAAAATAAAAATAAAATAAAAATATTTTGATTATTTTGTGCCGTTACGTGGTACCTTGATGTGGACAAAATTATAATACCCCTGTACTTGTACAAGTACGCTGGGTATAAAAAATTAAAAAATATAATAAAATAAAATAAAGCAGCCAATTAAGCAAAATAAAAATAATAATACTTAAAAAAATAAATAAAAATAAAACATAAAAGTAATTAAACAAAAAAATTAAATAATATTTTCTGCCAACCCACCCTAATACTCAAAACAGTTGTCACCAATCCTTGGGGCATTACTTCTATTCACTACAATTGCGAGTAAGTGAGTGATTCAACTGCTACTTTGGTCACAATCGCATTATGATTTGGTACCATAACAATGCACAATGGCGCCGATTATTACCAAATTTAGTGCGATTACGACGTGTCTTTATGACTTTATGATGGCGTCATAAAACACAACGAATTTGGCATTAAAAAACATTTTGGCGTAAATCTGTGTGAATTAAATGCTGTAATACATCTCTATATACAATTTTTTCTTTACATCAGGCCATTAAAACAGCATTGAGACAAGATTAATGAAAGAAAATGCAAACCGATTGCGAAAGTGTGCTGCTGCTGCATTGACCATATTTGGCCGCTGCGGTGGTCAGACACAAAAACGACTGTCAGCTTTTTCTAATTTTTCATAAATCGTTTTGGTGAATTGGACATTTTTTGTTTCGCTTAATTTATGATGGTAGCTCGTAAAAGAATATTGATTTGACAAACATTTGTTGTAATCTGGTATGGGGTTAAGATACTCTGGTTGTAGTTGTAAAGGGGAGGTTTGAAGTTTTTCGGGTAAAAAAAAATTAAAAAATCGAGACTAATTGTCGTCTTCAGAAAATGGGGTTTATTTCAAAAATGGTTGCAACATTTTTGCAGCAAAATATTTGGTCGACTCATGAAATTTTAATTAAATGCAGTCAATGAGACTACAGTGATTTATTCGTTTTTAATTCGAAGATTGAATCACACAAATCATGTGAAACATTGCGCTGCATACGCGCCAAGTCGTTGACATGCCCACAATGTCGAGATCAGCTTTAGAAAAGCAAGCTGACTGTCAGGCAGTCTCAATTTGAAGAGAAAATCAGTGTGGAAAAAATAAAAAGGGAAAATAAAAGACAGAAATATAAACTGAAATAATGTTACATCGTCTTGCAACTAATCGTGGCAACTACAAAATGCGAGGAAATCAAGAGAAATAGAAACACCAAACCGAAATTGATACCAAACTCGATTTCATGCCAACTCAAACAACTGTGCTACTCGTATCAAATGCAAAAGAGACATAGAAATCAGCAACATTTCAATCACAATGTCTGTATTTAATGTAGCGCATGCGCGAATTTTCCGACAGCTGCTTCCTTTTCGTTTCATTCCTCAGCTGTAAGCGAATCCATTGTCTGACATGGACATATTTTGATGCCAACATTTTACTTAATCGTGGCTATGACCACAGACTTACAAACAGCTATGAAATCTACCTAGCAATTGTTGTGTTGATGCCACCGCAAACATTGACTCACTGACGTCTGATCGTTAGATGAGCACAAAAGCTTCTATGTACTAGACGTTGAAGTTGGACGCGCCTCATTTTGCAGATTTCCTTGATCTGTTGATTAATGTTGCCGTTGAGGTGAGTGACGTAAGCGTCAAAAGCCATTAAAAAAGAGGTCAAGCGGCTGAGTTAAACCACAAGAAAATTGCTAATGGATTTGCATACATATTATAGGTACATGTGACCATGTCGTTGTGTGCACCAGGTTGCGAAGAATGAAGAGCATTCATTCTTAATTCCAGGCAATTCATCTTATCCGACTTTGATGGCATATCTTAAATAAGTTGTATAAATATTTTTGCTGATATGATATGTGCTAAGTGATTAATGTTTTAATGTCTATTTTTCAATAATTCTGCTTAGCTAATTAATGTTAAATAAAAATAATATAAAATAAAACCAAAAAAATAAAATAAAACGAAATAAAAAATAAATAAAAATCAAATTAAATAAAAATAATAATAAAATAAAATAAAATAGAATAAAATAAAATAAAATATAGAATAAAATAAAATAAAAAAATAGAATAACATAATATAAAAATAAATAAAAAATTAAATTAAATTTAGAAAAATAAAATAAAGTAATATAAAAAAAAATAAGATAAAATAAAATAAAATAAAATTAAAAAAAAATAAAATAAAATAAAAATAAAATAAAATAAAATAAAATAAAATAAAATAAAATAAAATAAAATAAAATAAAATAATAAAAATAAAATAAAATAATAAAATAAAATAAAATAAAATAAAATAAAATAAAATAAAATAAAATAAAATAAAATAAAATAAAATAAAATAAAATAAAATAAAATAAAATAAAATAAAAATAAAATAAAATAAAATAAAATAAAATAAAATAAAATAAAATAAAAATAAAATAAAATAAATAAAATAAAATAAAAATAAAATAAAATAAAATAAAATAAAATAAAATAAAATAAAATAAAATAAAATAAAATAAAATAAAATAAAAATAATAATAAAATAAAATAAAATAAAATAAAATAAAATATGAAAATGTGTTTTTTGAGAAAAATTTACCTACGCGCTGCAGGGACCAGACAAGCCGACATATGTTTCGATGATACTGGAGTTACATCTCTTCAAGGACTTTTCTTCCCGGCATTGTGAGAGTCGAACTCACAACACTGTAGTGACTTGTATGCTAGAAGGTCTAGCACCTTAGGCCACTACCCAGCTTGAAGGTAAACCCTTCTCAGTGTCCATTTATGCATATATTTATACTTCCATATAGAACATTTCTTTAATTTCAATGCTAACTTATATGAAAGATTTGCGAATTTTTAGGACTTGGTGTGAAACCTATGAAAGAATTTTCATACTTTATTAAGCACGAATATTTTTCCATTTATAACATTAAACTCTTTGTTGCTTTTTTTGACTTGTAGTCTATTGTTGTAAATACCGACGGTATTAACAAGCAATTTTCGGGATTGTATGAAAATCTGTTTGTTTGAGAAAAATTTACCCACGCGCTGCAGGAACCAGACAAGCCGACATATGTTTCGATGATACTGGAATTACATCTCTTCATGGACTTTTTTCTTCCCGGCATTGTGAGAGTCGAACTCACAACACTGTAGTGACTTGTATGCTAGAAGGTCTAGCACCTTAGGTAAATTTTTTCTCAAAAAAACACATTTTCATACAATCCCGAAAATTGCTTGTTAATACCGTCGGTATTTACAACAATAGACTACAAGTCAAAAAAAGCAACAAAGAGTTTAATGTTATAAATGGAAAAATATTCGTGCTTAATAAAGTATGAAAATTCTTTCATAGGTTTCACACCAAGTCCTAAAAATTCGCAAATCTTTCATATAAGTTAGCATTGAAATTAAAGAAATGTTCTATATGGAAGTATAAATATATGCATAAATGGACACTGAGAAGGGTTTACCTTCAAGCTGGGTAGTGGCCTAAGGTGCTAGACCTTCTAGCATACAAGTCACTACAGTGTTGTGAGTTCGACTCTCACAATGCCGGGAAGAAAAGTCCTTGAAGAGATGTAACTCCAGTATCATCGAAACATATGTCCGGCTTGTCTGGTTCCTGCAGCGCGTAGGTAAATTTTTCTCAAAAAACACATTTTCATACAATCCCGAAAATTGCTTGTTAATACCGTCGGTATTTACAACAATAGACTACAAGTCAAAAAAAGCAACAAAGAGTTTAATGTTATAAATAAAATAAAATAAAATAAAATAAAATAAAATATAGGATAAAATAAAATAAAATAAAAAATAGAATAAAATAAAATAAAATAAAATAAAATAAAATAAAATAAAATAAAATAAAATAAATAAAAATAAAATAAAATAAAATAAAATAAAATAAAAATAAAATAAAAATAAAATAAAATAAAAATAAAATAAAATAAAAATAAAAATAAAATAAAAATAAAATAAAATAAAATAAAATAAAATAAAATAAAATAAAATAAAATAAAATAAAATAAAATAAAATAAAATAAAAATAAAATAAAATAAAATAAAATAAAATAAAATAAAATAAAATAAAATAAAAATAAAATAAAATAAAATAAAATAAAATAAAAATAAAAATAAAAATAAAATAAAATAAAATAAAATAAAATAAAATAAAAATAAAATAAATAATAAAAATAAAATAAAAATAAAATAAAAATATAGAATAAAATAAAAATAAAATAAAATAAAATAAAAATAAAATAAAATAAAATAAAATAAAATAAAATAAAATAAAATAAAATAAAATAAAATAAAATAAAAATAAAATAAAATAAAATAAAATAAAATAAAATAAAATAAAAAAATAAAATAAAAATAAAATAAAATAAAATAAAATAAAATAAAATAAAATAAAATAAAATAAAATAAAATAAAATAAAAATAAAATATAGAATAAAATAAAATAAAAAAATAAAATAACATAACATAAAAATAACTAAAAAATTAAATTAAATTTTAAAAAAATAAAATAAAGTAATATAAAAAAATAAGATAAAATAAAATAAAATAAAATAAAATAAAATAAAATAAAATAATAAAATAAAATAAAAATAAAATAAAAATAAAATAAAATAAAATAAAAATAAAATAAAATAAAATAAAATAAAATAAAAATAAAATAAAATAAAATAAAATAAAATAAAATAAAATAAAATAAAATAAAATAAAATAAAATAAAATAAAAATAAAAATAAAATAAAATAAAAATAAAATAAAATAAAATAAAATAAAAAAATAAAATAAAATAAATAATAAAAAATAAAATAAAGTAAAGCATACAAGTCAGTGTTGTGAGTTTAGCTCACAACGCCGGGAGAAAAATCTTTGGAGAAATGAACATCCAGTGTCGGCCTTTCTCAAAAATGTATTATATTAAATTTATTTACATCTATAAAAAATCAGACGTTTAATATTCGGCTGCCTCTCGCATTTCAATTCAAGCTGCCGCCGACGATTTTCTTTTAATCAAATTGCACAGTAATCTTCTTAATGCCCCAATTTCTTATTACTTCTACCGTGACTTGAAATCACTGTCTCACATTTTCTGCTTCATTTACGCCTTTTCCATAAATAGAATAGAGTAAGGAGTAGGTAAGTCTGGAAACTCTTGGGGAGAAAATAAAGTTGACAAGATGCTGTCACATTTTCTGCTAGTGTGACTAAGCTCATTTCTCCATCGAAGCTGATCATGAACGTAACCCAAAGCACTATAATACGGCTGATACATTAACCCAAATTCCGAATTAACTCCGCCTTTGTGAGTTAACTTGAGCATAATCTTCATTATAAACTCCCGAAAAATAAAAATATATGAGCAGATATCATAACTATTTGACCGCTACTGACATCGATAAATAAACAAACATAGCAAGGACCACTACCAGAATTACGAGTTTGCCGCTACTGGACACTAGATGTCACCAAAAAAGAGCGATATCGAATTTTAAACCGCAATTACTACAACCAAAGCCATCTAGTGCGCTGATTGTTAATCTTCAATTTTATGTGTGCGTTTTAAAATTTGGATCTGATAAAAGAAGATTTATTGGCAACCCTGTCTCTACTGCAACATGTTTTTCTCATTAGTTCAGCTTTCGATATGTTTTCATTAATATCGAAGCTGGTGTTTGAGTTTTATATGACCTTCAAAGCAAATGTTCTGACAGGAAGGGTGATTTTGAAATGTGTTATGGCTTTAAATATTTTTTATGCGAATGTTATGGGTATTTTGCAAAGATTTCGCTGCCATCAACCATGCTCTTGAAAGTCGGGAACCACATGTGCATTGTTTTCACTTACTTATTAACGAACTAGTTCCATGAAACTATTATCTTCACTAGTTCTTTAGTACAAAAAATACCCAAACCTAGTTCAAAACTAATAGGGTAGATTACTAAGCTGGACATCAAAAGTGGCAAAAAAATCGCACAAAATAATTTTAACTTAAATTACCCGTGAATGATGGAAAGTGGCGCTGCTCAGGTGAAATTATTTTTATTTACTCAAAATTTGAATATTCAATTGAGCATTGAGAGCAAGGTGCAGTCGACTTGATCAGCCTCAATCAATGTACAAACATGTAAAAATTTAAACAAATACAAATAATGTACAACATATGAAAAAAATAAAAAATAAGTTAAAACGCTGTAAGCCATTCGACTACCGCATTCACTAAATAAATAAATGCAAACGATCATCAATGAGGGACAAAAAGTTTAAAGTAAATAAACAACAACAAAGAAACGAGAGCTCTAACAAATATTTAATTAACTTGATAGTTGACAAACATCAGTGATTGAGTTTGTTAACACATACACATGCACACAAATGATTTTCTTTGGCCTCCAGCTAAGCATATTGGTAAAAACACGTCTAGCCAAAGTTGTTGAGAAAAATTTTACTTTCAATGGTTAAATCAACCACTTTCTTATCTTAGCAAAAAACTTGATGAAAAATAATTGTTTGAAGTTAATGAAAAAAGTAGTTTTTATTTAAAAGGTAGTAGCAAGTGTATGTACAAAAAAAAAAAGTATCTAATAAGCAACAAAAGTACAAATTGAGAAAATTGTCTGCTGCGTCTTGAGCTAATGGCTTTTTTTTCACTTAGCAGAGATGATTGCAAGCGAATTCAAATGGAATAAATAATGCAGCTGTTTTTTGTGATGGTAAGCTTTTTACGATATACCCTGCTGTTGATAGAGATAGAGAGGTTTTAATAAAAAAAAATAACAAAATTTTTAATTTGTAATTCTTTTTAAAACCTAAACTATCTAATAGGGCTGATACATTAGCGCTAATTCCGAATTAACTCCGCTTTTGTGAGTTAACTTGAGCATAATCTTCATTATAAACTCACAAAAATGAAGAAGATTTGAGCAGATATCAGTAGACGAAATAACGATTTGACCGCTACTGTCACCGATAAATAAACAAAAATAGCAAGGACAACTATCAAAATTACTATTTTACCGCTACTGGACACTAGATGTCACCAAAAAATAAAAGATCCTCAGCGACATCTAGTTTTAAAGCGCAAGTAATATAACCAAAGCAATAGATGGCGCCGATTGTTAATCTTCAATTTTGTGTGTGTTAGGGTAAAATTTGGATCTGATTAAAGAAGATTTATTGGAGATAATCTCCGTGTGTGTAACGATAGCATTACTCAAAACCAGGGGCGGATCCACAGGCGTGGTTTTCAGGTTAAAATCCTCCCCTTCGAAATTCAAAAAGTCATATTTTTCACAGTAATACAGCCTAAAACTTAGTAAAAGTTACACAAAAATATAGTAAAAATTTAATAAAAATATAGTAAAAATTGAACAAAAATATAGTAAAAATTGAACAAAAATATAGTGAAACTTACACAAGAATATAGTAAAACCTACATCTGAATAAGTAAAAATTACAAAAACAAAGACAGTAAAATTACACAAAAAATATAGTAAAAAATTATACAAAAATAAAGTAAAATTAAACAAAAAATATCTTATAACTTTAAACGAGCTAAACTTGTATACTTGTATATCCAGACTATCTCGCGAACCGCTTGACCGATTTGGATGAAATTTTGAATATAGATAGTATGGCTGATTCTAATAGCATTTTCTTTTCTGCACGAAAATGTCGCCCTCGCCGCATGTCCGCTAAAAGCCATGTTCTGTTGTAAAATGGGCATTACCTTCATATAGGGCGTCATTAATTTTTCTCAACCACCCTCCCCTATCAAATTGCAAAAAGGCAACATTTCTTGCCCTCGCTGTCGTAGATGTTGACATACTGCATACTTTTAATTTTAGTTTTGAATCGAAACAAATATGTTTCTCAGCACATAAGCTCTCTTAGGTGATGGGCCTAAAGCGTTTACATTAATAATAATAGTTCTGCGCAAATTATGGTGTAAAACCTAGGCCTATCGATTCATTCAAATGTTACAGGTAGCCTAACAACCAGATATGGATTTCACATAAACGAACTGGCTTAGCAAACTCACATTAAAAATAGAGATTATTTTGTACGAAGCTAATCGAGTATTATTTAACAACAAACATTTCGACATTGCAACAATGGTCAGCTTTTATTACGGCCATTCATCCCAAACTATTCAACATGTTTTGTTCCGAAATTCACAGCCAAATATGAGAAGTAAAAGCGCCACTGCACATTTTGTTTGCCTAACTACCTATAAAACTATGTTATGTTTGACTGTCTTAATTGAAAAGACAAACATGCAGCAATGTGATGATTGGCAAACACACAAGAAGCAAAGCTTATAAATATTTACGAGTTCAAAAAAACGCATAAAACATGAGTGTCAAAAGTTGGGATAAAGATGAAGAATTTATAGCTCGCTGTGAGTTGAGAAAGTAGTGACAGACTGCCAATCTTAACATAAAATAGTTCGACGTATCGATCTTGCATTACAAAATTCTTTTTCTAACTTGATGAAAAGCCTACAGCTATGTATGTTCATTCTTTTTTGTAACCGCAAACCACTATCGGTTATGTAATTTCTAACACAACTGGGTATAAAAGCCTCTACAAACAAGAAGCAATGCGCATGTTTACTATCAAAAGTTCATGTTGTGGATGTCATTTGAAATGCCGTAAATAACGCTAATAGGATTACAAAATTGCACCTCCCGCAATGCGTACCGCACACACACACACACTCACACACATTTGCACATGTGCACGCATCTCTTTTCGCTTTTGTTGTTTTGTTGTTGAATAGTTTTGGTAGCAAGTTTTCACGTTCAAACGAATCACTCGCGTGATCTTTTCAATTAACAAACATGACAATTGTCTGATATCGCTGATTGTCGTCGGTAGTTTTTTGACTTGTGGTGACGATGGTGATGGCGTTGATTTGATTAAAACTGTCAATGTGCGATTGCGCATGCGCACACTTACAGAGCAACACCGCACAAAGCGCAAAGCTAACATTTCTCACATTACATTGCTACAGCGGAGCAGCTATGAGTTGTTGTTGATGAGATGCATGGTGGGTGCATGGTATTTTAGTGCAGTTTTCTTGCACTTTCTTTGTATGGTTAAAAGTGAAATTGCATAACAGGAAACTTTGGTAAATATGATCGATAAGCTAAATGCGCGAACTCGTGAATTTCCAGCCTGCTAATAAATGTAGTATTTTTATTAGGATTAGCTTTGTGTGGGGGATTTGGTATAAGCTAACATGACTTCACTATTAAGAGGGAGCACTTGCTGAAGATCTAGAATAGGCCCAACTTGTTGTCTGAGCATTTTTAGTTTTTTACAACATCTTTCATTGATGTCAGACAGACCTACCATACCAACCAACAAACCCACCTACTTCTCACCAGGCATTTACTTCAAAGTTCATATCAGGATTCCCACTGAAATGGCAATCAATCAATTTGATTTACATACATCTCTGTTGCAGTTTTATTTGCCGCCATAAACTGTTACTCAATAATTTAATTTTCCCCGCCAATTCAGTTGTCCATGCGCATGCGCGCCGTTCAACCAGTTTGA
>CAXKVI010000001.1:5820850-5878350 GCA_964058755.1 Campiglossa producta | reverse complement strand
AAATAAAATAAAATAAAATAAAATAAAATAAAATAAAATAAAATAAAATAAAATAAAATAAAATAAAATAAAATAAAATAAAATAAAATAAAATAAAATAAAATAAAATAAAATAAAATAAAATAAAATAAAATAAAAGAAAATAAAATAAAATAAAATAAAATAAAATAAAATAAAATAAAATAAAATAAAATAAAATAAAATAAAATAAAATAAAATAAAATAAAATAAAATAAAATAAAGGTCGCTTGGTTATTTGCCATAGTATCCCTGCAGCGAAACCTCAAACTAGTCAGAAAAATACTAGTATACAACTAGAATTTTCTGGCTGAATTCGTACTAGTTAAGAAATATCCATTTCATACCAGAATACAACTAGAATTTTCTGTCTGAATTCATACTAGTCAGGAAATATCCATTTCATACTAGTATACAACTATAACTTTCTGGCAGAACTCATACTAGTCAGGAAATATCCATTTCATACCAGTATACAACTAGAATTTTCTGGCTGAATTCGTACTAGTCAGGAAATATCCATTTCATACCAGAATACAACTAGAATTTTCTGTCTGAATTCATACTAGGAAATATCCATTTCATACTAGTATACAACTATAACTTTCTGGCAGAACTCATACTAGTCAGGAAATATCAATTTCATGCCAGTATACAACTAGAAATTTCTGGCTTTACCCATACTAGTCTGGATGAAATTATACCAGTTGAAAAATACAAAATTCATTCGTTTCGTTTTCTCTTATAATTCATAGATGCTTTTTCGTGATAGGGTAAATACAAATAGCCGCTGCTTTCTTAAGAATAAACATGAAAACAAAGTCGAGGGATAAAATAAAGGGTAAGCCATGGAAATTCTGGTTGAAATCATACTAGTCCAGGTTCAATGCTTTTTTGACTAGTATAGGACTAGTATATTTCACACTAGTCTTTTTTGGACTAGTATGTAGACTAGTTCATATTATGGAAATTATACTAGTCCAGGTTAAACTAGTATGGAACTGGTATTTTACAACTAGTATGAAACTGGTATTTCGTGACTAGTAGATAACTGGTATATTCTGGTCGAAATCTGACAATTGACATCTCATAGGACATCAACACGTAAAAAATACCAGTTGCTTATATGGAAAAAAGACAGAACACTGACTAGTTGGGCCGGGTGCACCAACTAGTTGTAAAGTAGTTTTCAACTAGTTGCTTTCGCTGCAGGGATTGCATAACTACTTACCATGGACTTTTTAACAAGTTTTTTTTTTTTTGAACGAACTGCCAAGTTCACTTAGTATTTTACCCTTTTTGGTTATAAAAAGATCGGTATATTTTGAAGTGCTTTTGAAATATATACAAAGTAAGACAAATCTTTTGTTTAGGCCCAAAAGAGAAGGCCTCATAAAAGTTAAACAAAAGATAATCAAAAATGAAAAAGAGGGCTTATCGCGCCAAAGCAGCCGACATCCACTTTGTAACTGTCAATTAATAATTAAGCATTTATAAAACTGATGCCAAATTTGTAAAACAACAGCAAAAAGTGTAAAAAAGTATCTTTAAAAACAAAAAAAAATATGAATAATTTTCGCTCGATGTGCCTGATGGCCATTTATGTATATCAAAGCTTCATTTTGATATATTACACAGAAATAATATAAAATCACCAAATAAAAGTATTACAATATCTTATGAAATATTTGAGTGAAATTTAAAACCAAAACAATGTATATCAATATGCGCGCCACATTGATGTGTTTGTGTGTAGCCCATTAACGGGCGGGTAAAAAATGCGTAGGTATGTATTTGCAAATTACTTTTTTGCACCTTTGTCATGTTTTTAGCTTGAACATTTTCATTGTGTACCCTCCTTACATAAAAGTAATAGTTCGTAAACAACGGCAGTGATTGTTGGTGAGGCGAAGGGGAAGTAATGTAAATGCTTAAAACAAGCCAATTGCTGGCAGCAACATTATTAAGTGTCTATTTTCCAGTAGATCAAATTTCATTGAGTTTATTCAGCGATTATGCGTACTTGCGTGTAAGCTGTTACAGCAGTGTTAATCGTTCGATGGTGGTATGTGAGCAGAAAAAGTTTTACATAATTTTTTGGAATACCCTCAATTACTCAGCCTTGCCACCAACATTGGCATCCAACACTTGTACGCGCTGAAGTGACATGGCTTTTGTTTATTTCTCTCTTTAATATTTTTCGTACCGCACATATTTATATAGACACCTTTGATCTCTGACAAACTCTTTATTTTTTCTTTGTAGATATTTTAGAGGTTTACCATTTTTTGTCTAAACAAAATTTTTTGTTAAATTAAACGTCCATCTTCCAATTTGGTAAAGATAATTGTGAGTAAAAAAGAAATTACACTGAAACTAGGTCAGCTGCAACTTGAAATTTTACGCAAAAAATATGATTGAAATATGAAACTTGTGATAGTAAAAAAATATAATTGGTAAAGAATTAAGGAACATTTTTTGTGATTCACATGAAAGCGACCAGCTTAATGTAAGCTGTTATTCAAAATGTTATTTGTTACAATCCGTTTTACTTAAATTCATTTTATTTTATTTTCTATTCTTTTATTTTATTTTATTTTACTTTTTTTTCATTTTTTATTTTTTTTTATGTCATTTTATTTTATTTTATTTTTTATTTTATTTTATTTTATTTTACTTTATTTTATTTTATTTTATTTTATTTTATTTTATTTTATTTTATTTTATTTTATTTTATTTTATTTTATTTTATTTTATTTTATTTTATTTTATTTTATTTTATTTTATTTTATTTTATTTTATTTTATTTTATTTTATTTTATTTTATTTTATTTTATTTTATTTTATTTTATTTTATTTTATTTTATTTTATTTTATTTTATTTTATTTTATTTTATTTTATTTTATTTTATTTTATTTTATTTTATTTTATTTTATTTTATTTTATTTTATTTTATTTTATTTTATTTTATTTTATTTTATTTTATTTTATTTTATTTTATTTTATTTTATTTTATTTTATTTTATTTTATTTTATTTTATTTTATTTTATTTTATTTTATTTTATTTTATTTTATTTTATTTTATTTTATTTTATTTTATTTTATTCTATTTTTTATTTTGTTTTATTTCAATTGTATTATTTATTTTAATTTTATTTGAAGTTTTTTAATATTTTTTTTTTTTTTTTTATTTTATTTAGTTAAATTTTTAAATTTTTTTTTTTTTCAGATAATTTAATTTTTTTTTTTTTTTTAGTGTAATTTAATTTATTCGATCATAAAATGTACATCACTCTACGTTTGTTCTATATTCAGTTGAAACTTTGTAAATATTTTGCTCTGTAATCACCTAAAAATCTGTCAAATTTCCATAAAAAAGACACTTCCTTCCATGTGTGCGATGAGTACGCACCAGAAAAAAAATAACATTCATCATCTTTTTTTCGTATAAAACAATAGAAGATATTTATGTATGTATCTACAGCATGAATGCTGTTAAAATACGAAATGTGTGCCATAACAAATAAAGCTGCCACATGGTTTAGTGACCCCAAATGCGCAGCGAGTCATTCAGTTGAGAGCTTGGGCGCCGAGCTTAAAAAACCTCAAAAAACATTAACATGTGCATAAGTACAGACACAAAAGTTTTATTATAATTATGTATGAGCATGTGGAATATGCAAATACCTTCAACATAGCTGGCCACATAGCTAAATATCTCTTTTATTTTTCTACCACATTTCACTTGCCGGCTCGTAAACAAAATACACACACACGGGCAACACATTTGATGTTTGTTATGACAGCCGGGTTGTCATATTTATAACAGTCGCACGTACATAAAAAAATACAAAGTTAACAATAAATATTAAACAAAAAAGTAATTACGCGGAATACACAGCTGTTGACAGCGCGGCACAGCGCACCAACAACTCCATCATCATGCCTCCTCCACATCCGCTCTTTGGAGACAACGCCCGCTAGTTGGTTTCTGTTTGCTGGGCTGCGGGTCGCGTATCGGTATGATGAACATGATGAATCACTTGCCGCGTCTCCACAGTTGTTTAGCGTTCCATTTGTGCGCCCATACGAAGGTATAGAGCTTTTGTTCTCCGCACTAACATCCAAACAAATATCTAAAAATTCTGCAAAAATAAAAAGCAAAATATACAACAACATTTTTTGTTATCTATGGAATGCAATAATTTAAATATTTGCGCTTTTCTATTCACATTCGTTGCGAACACAATTTAGGTACTCAGTAAAATGCGTTCCATATGGCGAAAGTAGCACAAATGCCGGGCAAGTTAGATGATGTACGTAGGTAGGTATGTTCTTGAGCAAGCGTGGAAATATATTAGGGGTGGCGGATAAGTCAGTCACGGAGATATTTATTGATGAATTAAAATTTTTAAACTTTATTTACATATTTCTTTTATTTAATTTTAATTTATTATTTTTTTATTTTATTTTAATTGATTTTTTTATTTGGTGTTTTATTTTCTGCAAACAAAATTTATCTAACATGAAGGAATAACACTGTAAAATAATCAAAGAACTTATCAGCTGCACCTCTCACATTTTTGTTAGTTTGTTGGCTCAGGGGGCGAGTGATACGCCATAAGTCGTTGTACGATTAGACGCAAGAAAAAGTGCGATCGTTTGTGCCGTTTTAGTTCCGCCTTTTTCTCTGCAAACAATGCCATAAAGTATTCTCTGTAAACAGTGTCAGTTGCGTACAATTACTGGCACACTTACATACTTACACTACTATGTGCACACATAGTTGTTGCTAATTACAACTTTTCAAATATTTAACAATCGTATGGACGTCAACGTTAACGACGTGATGCTGTTTGTTCTTCTTAGAAATTTATTAGTTGCTTGGCTGTGTAGTTTATAGGTACTTACTCAAGCCAATGGGTCTTGTTTAAGCGAGTTCGGTTTAGTAATTATCTATGTGACTCAGTGTGTTGCGGTAAGATATTTTACGCCTCATCAAAGGTGATGTGCAGATGAAAAGTTCCTGCCCTGCAGTGAAAGTCAAACTCGTTGCGATAAATACAATTTGTACATTGGTTTTTCTAGCAAGAGAAATGTAGTGTTCGGAAAAAAGTCGCACTCAATTATCTCTGATTAGATCTGGATCTCTAATGAAATAAAAAGTAATACAAAAAAAATAAAATAAAATAAAATAAAATAAAATAAAATAAAGTAAAATAAAATAAAATAAAATAAAATAAAATAAAATAAATTAAAATAAAATAAAATAAAATAAAATAAAATAAAATAAAATAAAATAAAATAAAATAAAATAAAATAAAATAAAATAAAATAAAATAAAATAAAATAAAATAAAATAAAATAAAATAAAATAAAATAAAATAAAATAAAATAAAATAAAATAAAATAAAATAAAATAAAATAAAATAAAATAAAATAAAATAAAATAAAATAAAATAAAATAAAATAAAATAAAATAAAATAAAATAAAATAAAATAAAATAAAATAAAATAAAATAAAATAAAATAAAATAAAATAAAATAAAATAAAATAAAATAAAATAAAATAAAATAAAATAAAATAAAATAAAATAAAATAAAATAAAATAAAATAAAATAAAATAAAATAAAATAAAATAAAATAAAATAAAATAAAACAAAACAAATAAAATAAAATAAAATAAAATAAAATAAAATAAAATAAAATAAAATAAAATAAAATAAAATAAAATAAAATAAAATAAAATAAAATAAAATAAAATAAAATAAAATAAAATAAAATAAAATAAAATAAAATAAAATAAAATAAAATAAAATAAAATAAAATAAAATAAAATAAAATAAAATAAAATAAAATAAAATAAAATAAAATAAAATAAAATAAAATAAAATAAAATAAAATAAAATAAAATAAAATAAAATAAAATAAAATAAAATAAAATAAAATAAAATAAAATAAAATAAAATAAAATAAAATAAAATAAAATAAAATAAAATAAAATAAAATAAAATAAAATAAAATAAAAAAAAAAAAAAAAAATAAAATAAAATAAAATAAAATAAAATAAAATAAAATAAAATAAAATAAAATAAAATAAAATAGAATAAAATAAAATAAAATAAAATAAAATAAAATAAAATAAAATAAAATAAAATAAAATAAAATAAAATAAAATAAAATAAAATAAAATAAAATAAAATAAAATAAAATAAAATAAAATAAAATAAAATAAAATAAAATAAAATAAAATAAAATAAAATAAAATAATTAAATTAAATTAAAAACTGAAAATAGTTACAGTCAATTTATACTTAAGAACTTAAAAATTAAATATTTATTTTATCAACATATAACCTACCTGCAATTACTGCAACATCATTTCAACCATTATTCAGGTCAATAATTAAAGCTTGATAACTTAAGTTAGATTAACAAAAAAATCTTAAAGACTAACTTTCAAATGCGAGGCGAAAATATGTTAGCTAGTTCACTCTAAATGAACTTTTTTTTATTGAATTCTTTTGCTGCTTCAGCACAACTTTAAGCGTTTTGTGCTTCATTTAAGTCGTGAGATTTTCACCGCCTTATTAAAATAACCATAGCCAATCAGCGCTTTAACTCCCGCCAATTTGAAAAAACTCGTCGCCTGCAGTGCGAAATCGATGGGCATTCACAATGCCAAACAATCATTTTGAAAAACAAATATTCTACTATAATCAAAGTGATTACGCGCAACAATTCCATTAAAGAGCCGCTGTGTTGACGATAAGCTGAGCAAGCAGCAAGAGTAGCTTAGTCATGGAGTTGAGCAGCTTTGCTATTTTTATTGTAAATTGAAAACAATGGAGGTGAGCTTATTGAAGACAGCCGCGCAGAAGCAGCAGCAGCGCTTGTTGAAAACTTTTTACAATCACCAATTGGTAGAATTTGTTATTGTTGCTGGTGTTTCTGCTGGTGTTTTTTTTTACATTGCAGCTGCTGGCTGCTCAGTTGTGGCAATCATGAACGCTCGTTAAAATAATTATTTGCGCTTACTCAGCCAGGCCAATGAGCAACAAGGACAGTGGCAATGATGCAGCGGTAAACAGCGCGGAAAGCGGCCAACAGATGCCACGCGTAGCTCAAATGCATTTTTATGGCAGAAAATAGCAAACAATCCAATCAAGTAGCATTGTGAATGTAGGGTGAAAAATTCAGCACACTCCCACTACAATTTGCGGTATTACTAAAATAACAACACCACTAACAATAAATAAATGCCGCAGCAGCAACATTGATGCGCATGTGTGGAGTACGTGCATATAATAAGTTCTTCTTCTTCTTTTTTCAAATAAAAGCTCTTTGAAGTTTGCTCGTTTAGTGCGCCACAAATGCGAATATTATCAGCTAAAAGTTATTGTCGGAGGTGGCACTTATAAAACAACCTCGACTACAACAGTTGTGTGAAGTGTGGGGCACTTGGATGTACTGCGCCAGCTTAAGTGGCGTAAGGTATTTAGTAGATTGTTGTTCTAACAGTGCCAGTGCGTACTTCAAAGTGCAAAATGCTAAGAAATATGGCCTTGATTGAAACAACTACGCTTCAAACCATATGGAAGTCAGAAAAGCAAGCTATCATCAGATGTTAAGAGCACTTTCGGTGCAGTGGAACAACACGATTAGCTGCTGTTTGGTAGGTGCAGAATTTTCTGGCTGAACTAGTCAGCAAATATCCATTCCATACCAATATACAACTAGATTTAATGTTTTGCTTGAAATAATACCAGTTACAAAAATCCTAAAATCATTTGAAATGTTTTTCGGATGCCTTTTCGTGTTTGAGTAAATACAAATAGTCGCTGCTTTCTAAAGAATAAAAAAAAATTCAATTAAGGCTAAGTCATGAAAATAATGCGACTATCAATTCCTGGTCGAAGTCATACTAGTCCAGGTTCAATACCTTTTGAACTAGTATGGGGACTAGTATATTTCGCTAAAAGCATGCTAGTCCAGGTTCACAGCTTCTTGGACTAGTATGGTGACTAGTATATTGTTTTTTTAAATCATACTAGTCCAGGCTCAATGATTTTGAACTAGTATGAAATTGGTATTTACAACCAGTATGATTCTAGTGTATCAGGACTAGTAGATGACTGGTATGTTCTGGTCGAAATCTGATAGTTGATATCCCATAGGACATCAACACGTAAAAAATACCATTTGCTTATGGGAAAAAATAGACAAAATGCTGACTAGTTGGGCCTGGTGCACAAACTAATTATAAAATAGTTTTAAACTAGTTGCTTTCGCTTCAGGGTTGTTATTATTGTTTTTCTTGTTTTGCTTTTTCTTAATTTTATTTTATATTGTTTAATTGTATCCTAATAAATACATTTTTATTTGATTTTTTTTTTTGTTTTTTTTTTGTATTTGATTTAATTTTATTCTATTTTATTTATTTCCTTTTTCTTATATCTTATTTTATTATTTTATTTAATTATTTTATTTAATTTTTTTATATTATTTTTTTTTTATCTTTTAAATTTTTTAATTTTTATATATTTTTTTAATTTTTTATTTAACTTTTTTTATTTTATTTTTTTTTTAATTTTTTTATTTTAATTTTTTTTGTTTAATTTAATTTTATTTTATTTTTCACTAGTTTTTTATTTTGTTTTACCTTTTTTTCTTTTTTTCTATTTTTTATTCAATTTTTTATATTTTTTAGTTTTCTTTCTTTTTTTAATTTTTTTATTTCATTTCATTTTTTTTTATTTTACCTTATTTTTTTATTTTTTTATTTTACCTTATTTTTTATTAATTTTTTTATTTTATTTTTTTTTTCTCTTTTTCTTTTTTTTCTTTTTTTTTTCTTTTTTTTCTTTTTTTTGTTTTTTTTATTTTTATTTCCGTTTTTATTTTGTTTCCTATTTTGATTTTGTAGTAATTTTTTTATTTTACTTTATTGTACATTAATTTTTTTACTTAAATTTATTTTATTATTATTTTTTTTTATTTTAATTTATTTTATTTTTTTTATTTTTTCTTTAATTTTTTTATTCTATTATCTATTCTTTTATTTTAATTGGTTTCTTCTTAATTTTATTTCACATTATTTAATTGTATCTTAATAAACAAATTTTTATTTGATTTTAGTTTGTTTTTTTTTTTTGTTTTATTTGATTTAATTTTTTTTTTTTTGTTTTTTTTTTTTTTGAGTTAATTTTATTCTTTTCATTTATTTTCTTTTTCTTATATTTTATGTTAATCTTGATATAATTTTTTTTTTTATTTTATCTTTTCTATTTCTTTATTAGTTTTTATTTTTTTTTTTTTCATTCTATTTTTTTTATTTATATTAAGTTTCTTATTTTATCTTATTTTATAATTTTTCATTTTATAATTTTACATTTCATTTTACTTTATAATAATTTTTTCTTTTACCTTATTTTTTTTTCAAATTTTTTTTTATTCTTTGTTTTATTTTTATTTTTTCATTTTATTTTATATTAATTTTTTTATTTTTTTTTTCATTTTATTTTATATTAATTTTTTTATTTTATCATATTTTATTTTTTTATATTACTTTTATTTTATTTTAGATTACTTTATTTTATTTATTTTTTATTTCGTTTTTCTTCCATTCTATTTTATTTCATTTTATTTAATTTTGTTTTATTTTTTTGTTATTAAATTTTTTTAGTATTTCATAGATAAAAATGTACTAGTCTGAAAAGCTTCACACTCATTTTTTTATGTTATAGAAATATTTACAAAAATACCTAATCAAATTACATAAATAACGCCAAAGCCTCTTGAGCCAATTATTTGTGACAACCTTAAGGTATAGCTATCAACTAGTTATTAAAAAGTAAGAGTTGGCTTATATCCCATTCAAATACCCTCGTCAGTAACTCAACTATTTAAGTCGTTATTTATTTGTTTCGTCTTTCTTCGTTTACTAAACCCCTAAACATCAAACAAAAGTCAAGTTTCAACACTAATACCCATTTTTATGAGGTTAAGCCTATTTAGAGCAGCACAGACGTAGACTTTATTTGAGTAAGTATGTTTGCAAGTTAGGCCTAAAATTTAAAAAGATCATATATCACGTAATATTATGTATGTGCATAGATATGTATGTATGTATGTACTAGGGTGTCTCAAAACAGTCATATTTTTTTGCTTTCATCCTAAAATATCATAGAAAATGTTTAAAAAAATTTGTTTAAAAGTCGCTGCTCTCTATATAATTTTTTTGCATTTTTTATATTCTATTTATATAAAGTTTTGAGAAAATAAAACTCCAAAAATTCACGTTTTCTGAGCCACCCTAGTAAGTACATATAAAAAACCATCAAAGCTAAAACGAGTTGTAACAAAAAAGCTAGCGAATAGAACAGCAAATAGACCGAGCCCCAGTAGCTTAGACAGTAGCAACAGCAGCAATTGACCGGCATTTGGCCTTTCGTTTTATTTGCTCTATTTTTCATATTTAACGCGGTCCTAAGCCTATTAAGTGAATGGCATAAATTGAAATTTAGAGCGACAGTGGCGGACAATTGCGTGGGCATCTAATCCTTAGACGAATGCATGAAAGTGAGTGCATTGATAGTTAAAATTCTGTAAATATAGAAATAGAAAACTGAAAAGGATCGAAATTGTTTTGTGTGCAGAGAAGCTGGAGGTCAAGGTTTTTGTGACTAGTTTTGATTTATTTTAATTTTATTTTTTACTATTGTATTTTAAAAGTTAAGCACGAATTTGAAAGACCACGCTTGCATGGCTCAAATTGTGCCTGATTGCCTGCGGCGTTGCTGTCAACATTTATTTTATTACTCCGCGCCTAACAAAGGATACTCATAAGGCTTGCCGCTCTGCTGCCGGTGGTGCTATATGCAAATGTTTTAACTGGCGTTAATTGAGTCGCTAATGGTGAGTAAGTTTGCATTTAAAAGCGTTTTTTTTTTTTCGTTTTTCTTTGAAAAAGTATAAAAGAAGTTGTCAACTTAAAAAATGCGCACGCAGCAACACAATTGACAGCAGCGCTAATTTAAAAGGGCATTCACACTGCCCTTCGGTTATTTATAGAAAAAATCGTCAGCTACACAGACGTTCTTCCGACTCGACTAAGTACTGCAGTCAAAGACAAATTTATGTAGTTTGGCACGTATGTCTTTTGCGTACTACATTACGAGTGCATGAGTAGCTTAAATCGTTTAAGTTAGCAGCGAAAGCCAGTGAAATGTATTGTATGCGCAAATGCTAAATTCAACTTAATGTCTGCCCGTTTTGACCGTCAGCTTAGTTGGTATTGTTGCCACAATAATCTTTTTGTGGCGTAAACAAATATTTCACACCATCAAGTTTGTCGCTTAAGTCTTTTGTTTAAGCACGTCACACAGCTGCAGCGTCACTTCGTTTTTTGCATGCCCGCCATTGGCAGTCAATTTGCATTTCATTTGCAGAGCTTTTGCTTTTTAGGTGCGCCAAAGCGTCAATATGGCGGTTGCAATTGACTGGTTTTTGTGGTGTTGTTATTGTTCGCAGTGAGCAAGGTAAGCCAACACCAACACCTAATTGATTAATTGCATGATTTGATTGAAGGCGCATGAGCATGCTAGGAATATGTAAATATGTGGGGTCGCATATGTATGAATGTGCGTTTCTCCCTCCTAAAGAGCATAAAGAAATATCGAAAGCCATTTATATTTATTTATTTTCATGTTTATTTGAATGATACCCAACCAACCAGGATGGACATATTTAGAAAATAAAAGTACTTCAGGGATGATTTAAATAAAGTAAAGTAACATATAATAAAATAAATTTAAAAAAAATTGAAAATATTGAAAAAAAAAATTAAAAAGATAAAAAAAAAAAATAAAATAAAGTAAAATAAAATAAAATAAAATAAAATAAAATAAAATAAAATAAAATAAAATAAAATAAAATAAAATAAAATAAAATAAAATAAAATAAAATAAAATAAAATAAAATAAAATAAAATAAAATAAAATAAAATAAAATAAAATAAAATAAAATAAAATAAAATAAAATAAAATAAAATAAAATAAAATAAAATAAAATAAAATAAAATAAAATAAAATAAAATAAAATAAAATAAAATAAAATAAAATAAAATAAAATAAAATAAAATAAAATAAAATAAAATAAAATAAAATAAAATAAAATAAAATAAAATAAAATAAAATAAAATAAAATAAAATAAAATAAAATAAAATAAAATAAAATAAAATAAAATAAAATAAAATAAAATAAAATAAAATAAAATAAAATAAAATAAAATAAAATAAAATAAAATAAAATAAAATAAAATAAAATAAAATAAAATAAAATAAAATAAAATAAAATAAAATAAAATAAAATAAAATAAAATAAAATAAAATAAAATAAAATAAAATAAAATAAAATAAAATAAAATAAAATAAAATAAAATAAAATAAAATAAAATAAAATAAAATAAAATAAAATAAAATAAAATAAAATAAAATAAAATAAAATAAAATAAAATAAAATAAAATAAAATGAAATAAAATAAAATAAAAATAAAATAAAATAAAATAAAATAAAATAAAATAAAATAAAATAAAATAAAATAAAATAAAATAAAATAAAATAAAATAAAATAAAATAAAATAAAATAAAATAAAATAAAATAAAATAAAATAAAATAAAATAAAATAAAATAAAATAAAATGAAATAAAATGAAATAAAATAAAATAAAATTAAATAAAGTTAAATAAAATAAAACAAAATAATAAAATAAAATAAAAAAAAAATAAAAAGAAAGTAAAAAATAAAACGAAATAAAATAAAAAAATTATATAAAATAAAAAAAAATAATAAAATAAAATAAAAAAATCAAAAAGAAAATAAAAAAATATAATAAAATATAAAAATAATATAAAATAAAACAAAATAATAAAATAAAATAAAAAAAATCAAAAAGAAAATAAAAAACTAAAAAAAAATAAATAAAATTAAATTAAATTAAATAAAAAAAATAAAATAAAATAAAAAAATAAAAGAAAATAAAATAAAAGAAAATAAAATAAAATAAAACAAAAAAAATAAAATAAAATAAAACAAAATAATAAAATAAAATTTAAAAAGTCAAAAAGAAAATAAAAAAAATAAAATTAAATAAAATAAAATAAAATAAAATAAAATAAAATAAAATAAAATAAATAAGAAAAATAAAATAATATCGGAAATAAAATGAAATAAAATAAAACAAAACGAAATATAAAAAAATAAAAAAAATGTTTCAAAAATGCTCACTGGGCAAAGTTGACCTCAAACACATTTACATGTATCACTATTTATGTCGTTACTATATTTTTTTTTTCTTTTTTTTTTGTTATTTACTCGTCACATTTGACTCACGAGGTGTTAATTTTGTACGGGTTTTATTTCAATTTCTGCAGACATGCTGTCGCGCTTTAGTAGTTAGCTTTTATTTGTTGCTTATTCGAATTCTAACTGTAAGTTCGTTGTATACCTTTTTTAGCTGTCAATTCGCTTCAAAGCTTGGTCTACCTTGTCTATTTTGCATGTGCCATTGCCAGTTCGACTTTTCGATTTTTACGTGTTTGGATAATTTGAGTTTATTTGGGTTTAATTGCTATACAATTTAAATTTTAATTCTTCTAAATTTAGCTTTTTATGGTCGACATTTGCGAGTAAGTTTCTGCAACTGTCAAATACACAACAAACTAATTGGAACTTATTGGTCTTTGATGTTTAAATAAGCATTCGAATAGGGTTGCCAGCTCTTTGAATTTTTTGAATATTATAAATATCTTAACTCTAAATATTTATTCCTGAACCCCACTTAAAGCATCTCGCAAATATTTACTTAAGCCCTGTTCGTTCACTACCTTTTACATGGTTTCTTTATTTTATTTCAAGTTTTTTTTTTTATTTGCTACTTTAAGTTGAATTTTGCGATATTTTATTTTGGTTTTGTTTGCTTTACTGTTTTTCCCCTTTTTTTGTTTCATATACGTACCCATGTTTGCGTTAACATTTACATGCTAATTAAATACGCTATCCACACGTAATTATGTTGCTGCGATGAGTAAAGTTTCAGAAATATTTTGTGTTACTTTTTTTGTACTTTTTTACTCTTATCGCATTTTTTTATGCATCATTACTTTAGGTTACAAGTGACCTTGATGGTATACAAAAAAAAAATAAAAAAACAACAAGGAGTTAAAAAAAGATTGTAATGTAAGCAAACATTTATTGAGCATGTTTACAAAAACAACATGGTGGACAACTGTTTACTTTAGTCAGTTGGTTGTAGCTACAACCAATTTTATTTGTTTAGTATTTTTTTGAACGAACTTTTTTTATTTGTATTCCTTTCGCTAAAGTACTTTTTCAGCGAACTTCTTATATTCCGGCTTTAACTATTTATTTGATCACTTGTTTTCTGGTTATTTTATTACTGAAGGGTCTGCTTTTGCTTTTCGATAACTACAAATTATTTTTAAATATGTACATTTAGTGGCATGACAAGGCTGTTTTATACTTTGTATGCATTAAATTTGTAAATATTGTGTAAGTGTCCTGTGAAATATTTATGAGTTGGATATGTGAAATAGACCGGACCAAATAAAAAAAGGAGTTGATTTCATTCTAACTTTTTTTATTTTTTTATTTTATTTTATTTTATTTTATTTTAATTTATTTTATTTTTTTTACTTAATTTATTTTATTTTATTTTATTTAATTTTATTTTATTTTATTTTATTTTATTTTATTTTATTTTATTTTATTTTATTTTATCTTATCTTATCTTATTTTATTTTATTTTATTTTATTTTATTTTATTTTATTTTATTTTATTTTATTTTATTTTATTTTATTTTATTTTATTTTTATTTTATTTTTATTTTTTTTTTATTTTATTTTTATTTTTTTTATTTTATTTTATTTTATTTTATTTTATTTTATTTTATTTTATTTTATTTTATTTTATTTTATTTTATTTTATTTTATTTTATTTTATTTTATTTTATTTTATTTTATTTTATTTTATTTTATTTTATTTTATTTTATTTTATTTTATTTTATTTTATTTTATTTTATTTTATTTTATTTTATTTTATTTTATTTTATTTTATTTTATTTTATTTTATTTTATTTTATTTTATTTTATTTTATTTTATTTTATTTATTTTATTTTATTTTATTTTATTTTATTTTATTTTATTTTATTTTATTTTATTTTATTTTATTTTGTTTTATTTTATTTTATTTTATTTTATTTTATTTTATTTTATTTTATTTTATTTTATTTTATTTTATTTTATTTTATTTTATTTTATTTTATTTTATTTTATTTTATTTTATTTTATTTTATTTTATTTTATTTTATTTTATTTTATTTTATTTTATTTTATTTTATTTTATTTTATTTTATTTTATTTTATTTTATTTTATTTTATTTTATTTTATTTTATTTTATTTTATTTTATTTTATTTTATTTTATTTTATTTTATTTTATTTTATTTTATTTTATTTTATTTTATTTTATTTTATTTTATTTTATTTTATTTTATTTTATTTTATTTTATTTTATTTTATTTTATTTTATTTTATTTTATTTTATTTTATTTTATTTTATTTTATTTTATTTTATTTTATTTTATTTTATTTTATTTTATTTTATTTTATTTTATTTTATTTTATTTTATTTTATTTTATTTTATTTTATTTTATTTTATTTTATTTTATTTTATTTTATTTTATTTTATTTTATTTTATTTTATTTTATTTTATTTTATTTTATTTTATTTTATTTTATTTTACTTCTAATATTGGGGTCTAAATTAGCGTAAAGGGCTCATAATAGCTTAAAAACTAGTTTAAAGTTTTAGAAACATCGTTCAAATATCAAAATTTAGGGCCTCATTATGTATGACGAGCAATAGCTCAGACGAACGATTCGTCTACTCACAATATCGCCTAACCATCGCATTTTTTTTTTTTTAATTTTTGTTTTTTTAAGTCAAAGAAAAGTCGAAAATATTTAAAAGAAATCTATGGAGCGAACGAAAATGATAGGTAATGCGATGGGTAGGCGATTCTGTGAGCAGAGCTATCGTTCGTCATACATAATGAGGCCCTTAAATAATCTAAAAGCAGCACAAAAGACTCAAGAAACGAACTTTTTCAATTTAACCTTTTTTTTATTTATTTTTATTTAATTTAACTTTATTTAATTTTTTTATTTTGTTTTATTTCATTTTTTATTTTACTTAATTTTTTTATTCAATTTATTTTTTTATTTTTTTTTTTCATTTCTAGTATCAGGGCCTTAAATGGTGTGGTGATTTTTCTCAATATAAAAAAGTGGAAAATTAAACATTAATATTTATCAATAAATTATCAAATGTCGTTCAACTTGCATATAGAATACTGAATTTTTGCACATACATATGTATCTTTACACTTGGCTATAAACCGTAATAACCGTATGCAGATATTTTTTTTTTACTTTTTATAATAGCAAAATGTATTTTTTGTAAAAATATTTTCGTTTACATTCAAAATCATTGGTTATTCAAAACAATTATGTGAGATATAATAATTTGCATATTCAGAATTCCTTTGTCATTATCATGAATCATGATTCAACACTTTAATTATGCCAGTCATGAGCTATAAATGCAAATCAGATCAAACACTTCATACTTTGACAAGTTGACATATGTTTGTAACAGTTGAATTGAAAATATGACAATAGCCGAAAATTGCACAAATGATTATTCAAAGAAATTGGGAATTAAATTCATAACAGTTTATATTGTTGAAATTGAAATTCTTTTATATTGTTCTTTGTCCCTTGATTTGTTAATTTTGTTTATGATATTCGTGAATTTTTGGCATACTTTGCTTCTCGATCACTGTTTAACCGTTTATGTGAATTGAGCCCTTCAATTTAATTATTCTTTACCATGACCAGGAGAACCGTTCCTTCAAGTATGCTCTTAAGGCAGCGAGCACATTGTCTGCCTATACTTGTTAAAATACATTTTCCTCTTTAGGTCAATCACCACAACCAGACCGAATAAATAAGTTTCAACTGACTTGAGGGAAAGTACAACCTTATGGTTTTTAGCAGCTTTTGTTTCAATGCCAATGTTTATGTGCGCCTGCACTTGCATACAACACATATTCCTGACAATGAGGTACTTAAAATGCCTTTTTGGTTTGTGTCGCATAATTTTCCTTGCTTTTTATTGCGGCTGCTGCTGCAACTCTTTTGTTTGCTGCTATTGATTACCAGGCCGCTCGTGTCATGGCTTTAGTGTTGCATGTAAGCATAAGTATGCTTATTTCTGTATTGCAACAACATTATTACCATTGTTACATACTTACAACCAAATACATTTAAATATAATCAGCAATAAAAACAGTGAGAAACTAAAAAGTGGCAAAAACGCATGTTTGACACATGTTGCGGCGCACCCTATCTGCTTTGGTTGTCACACTAGTGGCATTGAAATTCGAGTGGCACAAGTCGAGCACCTCCGAAAGCAGGCATTTTTTGTAAGTAATATGTATTAGCTAGAAGTATGTTTATAAAGCTAGCTTTGCCATTAACCGCAATTGATTATGTCTTTGTTGGTGATATATTAATTTGTTATATTTTATGTTTGTATTTGAAATTTGTTGTAACGTAAGATGAATAGCTACACATACCCAACTAATTTTTATGCTGAAAATAGAAAAAGTTCGTGTCTTAAGTCTTTCGTTCTGAAGTTCATCAAAGTTTTTTGTATCATTGAAGCTAGTTTATTATATAGTTATGAGCCAAGATCCAATTTAAAAGCTATACATTATGTTTTTAAAAAGTTTGCGAAATTCTAGTACAAAAATTTGTATGCTCATAGAAAATGCTCAATCTAGAAAAAAAATTGCGAAAAACTCTCAAAATATTTTGAGAAATTCGGAAAATTCGAAGAAAACCCTTCCATATTCTGCCATTTAAACTTTCAAGGACATTCAGTAGGAAATTCTATTTTCTTGAGATGTTGCAGATTAATCTCGATCAACATTTTACCCGTTTTCAATATACAGTACAGAAAATTCCACTTGTATGGAAGGTGCCTCGTCGTGTGCACCCCTTTTTCTTTGATGTTAGAGATTAATTTCATTAAATTATTCACCCGTTTTCAATATTCTAGAATGAATACTTCCAGTAGGAAAACAGAAAACATACAAAAAAGTTCGTGTCTTAAGTCTTTCGTCTGATACAAAGAAAGGGCAATGACTGAAAATTTTAGGGCTTTATTTACAAAGCGTTGAGCTGCCATCACCCAGGGTTGCATTATAATCCTACTTTATTCATTTTTTTCACAGCCTAGAGTTGCCACCTTATTTTATTATATTTATTCTTTGATATATCTTTTCTTATCTCGAAAACTGCTTGACCCGTTTGAATGAACATTTTAGTATAGAAATTATGCTACCTTTCAAGGTCTTCTGTCTAAGTGTTGCCACTTAGAACATTTAACAGAGTTGCCACTTATCTTAATCTCTTAAATGAAATTCGAAATGTCAATATCAATATCAAAAGCAAGGTATTTTACTTAATAAAATAAGAATAGTTTTCAGGTGGAGCTATAACATAGGGTTGCCAGCTAATCCTGTTCGTTCCATATCAATTGCTGTATCAAAAACGACGGTACATTTGCTCAGATTATTTGATATAGATATCAGATTAATCTCATTTAACTTTTTATTCGTTTTTAATATGTAGTACGAAAAATTCCACTTGTATGGAAGATGCCACGCGTTTTCTCCCTTCCTCCCCTTTTTCTTGAGTTGTTAGAGATTAATCTCATTAAATTCTTCACCGGTTTTCAATATTCTAGAATGAAGACTTCCAGTACGAAAACAGAAAAAATACCAGAAAGTTCGTGTCTTCAGTCTTTCGTATCATACAAATATCAGAAGTCCAGAAAGTGTCACTATCGAAATTATTGAAAATTGAAAAGGTTTATTTACAAAGCGTTGAGCTACCATCCCTAGGGTTGCCACCTAGTTTTATTATATTTATTCTTTGGTGTATCTTTTCTTATCTCGAAAACTACTTGACCCATTTGAATGGACATTTTAGTATAGAAATTATGCTACCTTTCAAGGTCTTCTGTCTAAGTGTTGCCACTTAGAACATTTAACAGAGTTGCCACTTATCTCACTACCTTAAATGAAATTCGAATTGGCACTTGAAATGTTTCACGAGGTTGCCACTTAACTGAAATAAAAAAAAATCAAATGGGATATGTATATTAATATGGGTATCAAAGGAGAGATAATTTACGTCGTATACCATCCTTTCTAAGTATGTACTAATACTTTAAATTTGTGTACGGGATTGCCACTTATCCCTCATAGAACACTCTAAGTTCCATGGCAAAAACAAAAATGTGGAAAGTCGGTCGCCAAGGTACTACCCTTTTGACCCTAATTAAATTTTACACGGTAACTACTAAGCGCCAACTGGGCTTATCCCTTTTTTTTGCTTGACATTTATGGCGACCTAAAAAATCGTTTTATTTATTCACTTTATAGTATTGCTCCTTTAGTCAAAACCCACGCATCTTCACAAACGAAAGTTGATAAATGTGCACCATTTTCGGTTTGGCATATAAAATTGAATAAAATTTATAAATCGCATGTGTCATTTATTGACTGCTTAAATGTAATAAAAGTCTCGTTTTCACATATAAAAGCGTAAGCTTTGCAATAACATAAACAAGCATCGAGACGCGCAGTGCAAGCAATCAATGAAACACAAAGTGCAGCGATTAAGTTGCCAATGACAGTAACACGAAAAAGGCAGGTAGAGAAAGGGCTGTAGATATGTAAAAACATGCCACAGAAGAAGAAATAATCATAACAATGGACTGCAATTTATGCAAAAAAAACAGCCCACATACCCGAGCACACAAATTAAATTCTCGCATTTCCAATTTCACTTTTTTGGCCCCAATTCGGGATTATAACCCACACGCAGAGGCGCAAACTATTCAGATCCATAGCCTGCGCCTGCGCACTTTGCAGACACACACACACTTGCATATTTAATGGCACATTAATTGGCGCAAAAGTCGAATGTCACCCACTGTTAGCACAGAAATTTATGAAAATTTACCAAATGCGTGCAAAGACAACCAAAAAAAAAAAAAAAACACAGATCACAGAGGATGACGAGGACGAACGTGACTAGGCAATGAAGGGCATTTGTGGGGCAGCGTAAACCAAATATTGCATCCAATTGATTGTAAATCGCAGATATTTCAATTAGCGTAAATCGTGCAGCCAAACAAGCGAAATAAAATGCATTTAAATATTCAAAGCAACAACAACAAAAACGTGTTGCGGTACACGCAAAATGTGTAGTGAAATCGAAGATGTAACTGAATTTTGTTTCATGTGGTGTGCGTTGAAATCGAAATGCAAATGTCTGATTGCGAAAAGGCGCGCAACACGCTACTGCTGCTGCCTGTTAAAGCTCCCAAGCTAAATGAACGCTTATCTATTGGGAGCATCAAGAAATGTTTTGCCCATTCACATTGCAGGCCACCAATTGCGTTGGCTGTTTTTTTTTTTTTTGCTGCTCGTTAATAATTACCATAATTCGCACGCAACATTGGATATGGGAGACAAGTTGTAACAAAACAAGTAAGGAGGTCTAAGTTCGGGCGAACCGAGCATTAAATACCCAGTGGTAGTTTTCAGAACGGGATAACAATGATATAGACCCCAGGAGGATTTACCTAAAAGTTTATACTATTTTAGCTATTTATCTTAGCGAATAAGGTCATTTTCGAAATTTTCGATATCGAAAGTGGGCGTGGTTGGAGGGCGATTTTATCCAGTTTCATCAGGTATACTCCCAACGATACAGGTATGCTTTTCACCAAATTTCATCGTTTTACCGTTTTCAGTTTAAAAGTTACTACCAGTCGAATTTTCAAAAATTCCACCCGAAAAAGGAGGCGTGGTTATCATCAGATTTCGCTTATTTTTAATAGCCACTTCCTACAATGGCTAGAAAGTAACCTGTGTACGAAATTTCATGCAAATTTCTAAATTTTTACTCAAGTTATGTCAATTGATGTGATTTTCGAAATTTTCGATATCGAAAAACCGGGCGTGATTATCATCAGATTTCGCCCATTTTCAATAGCAAACTACTTTGGCCAGAGAGTAACCTGTATACTCTTAATAATTTCTTTATTCGTGAAATACATTTATTTCGTTCAATAACATATTTTTTTTTTATAATTCAGGTAAGTGGCAACCTTGTAGCAATATCAAAATTAAAGATGTCATAAAAATGTGTCAAATCCTTTTATTTTTGAGCAGACATACAAAATAATAAAAAGAATTAGGTGGCAACACTAAGTGGTTGCCCTACTGAGAAATATTTGTATTTCGTACTGGTGGCAACCCTTTAAAAATCATTTTAACTGGCAACACCCGTATTCCAAAACTATTGCAAAACTCTACTCAGAAATATATTTCTTGAGATAAGACGTAGAATATATATATACCCAGCCAGCATATTTTGAAAATTTTGAACAAAAGATTCAAATATCATTCTCCAGATGATTTAAAATGTTAAAATTTAAAAACATTTTCTATTAGAATTTCAACGTATCGTCGGGAGAAAAGTTTCGGATAAATGTGATTATTCATAAATAGGTAATCATCTATGATTAATATTTTTGAACTTTTTAAACAGCTTTTGATCAAATTTGATATCATTTGAAGCTCATATTTTGTTTATTTTCTTTGTAACCATTTTATGTTTGAATTTGATTAGTTAACGGTTCCATTTTTGAATACAATTTGTTAATTTTTTTATCTACTTTCGAATACTTTTTGAAATCATTTATTGATCACATTTCATAATCTTTTATGATCATATTTTGATATTTTTTCTATTAAAGCTGATGTTGGGTTTAGAAGTCTTTTGCAGAAGTTCGCGCATGTCGGGCACGTCTCTGAGGTCTATCAGCAAATCGGACGTACTATCGATAAAGTCGATAGAGATCACAAAATTCGGTAGACCCGTCTGAATTGCTGATACACGCCTCGGACTACCACTTACCTGTGTTTCGATCAGCCCATGACTTCCGGACTTCTTTGGGTTAGGGAATTCTGAGACGAGGCAAGAAAAAAGGCAACAACAGGCAAAATGAGAAAACGATCCTTAGGTTGTTTTCGAAGAAGTTCTAAAATAGTGTGTACTAGTGCATCTGGGTATAACGGTTGTAACAGTATTTACCGGCGCTGAGTTCGTTATCGCAATCATATCTTATTTTTTGTATTTACTTAGCAGCAGGATGGCTCCAGTAAAAAAATTGATTTATCTGATCTGATACAGTCCAAAGCCCCTAGGGTGACCGCCAATATAGTGACCCACACAAGATCAGTGTCAGATTTAGTGAGGAAAAAAAAAAAAGAAAGCAAACCAATAATATCAAAAGCGAGTATGGAAATAAAAGATAATCGAAGAAACATAAATAAGATAGCAATAAATTACAAGCTGCAGTTACCAGCTCTACAATGTATGCATATTGGCATTGGCATAAATCATAAGAGGTGTTTAACAAAATTGGTGTCACCGGGTTATGCAACATTGTAAATGAATATTTGGGAAAATGTTGAATGTTGGGAGTTGATTGTGCAAATATTTGTGTGTAGTGAGGGTTGTTTGATTAATGAGCTCTTGATGATTTTTTTTAGTAAATTTTTGTGTATGTACATTAAATTAGTAATATTGACTAGTAGAGTATTTTTGGTTTTAGTTTTAGTTTTGCTGTTGTTGTTTCTGCTTTTATTCAATATAATTAGCTTTTCTTTTATTAATTAATCAACTGCATTTGATGTGCTTTTTGTCTGCTTTATTACTTCCGTCCCTTTACCGCGTTTAATGGTAGATTGCTTAAAATAAATAAATAAATTCTATTAATATCCACTAAATGTTATTGGTAGTTTTACAAGTGGTCGGCCTGTGGTGGGTAGTGTTGTTGACTATAAGCGCCTTTTCCAGACTTATGTCCAACATCAAATGCTTTGCTGTTGCTTTAAAAAAAAAGTAACTTTTTAAGGATCTTCAGGCACAATTTGTATAGTCATCTTTTTCAAGCCACGAAAAATGGTTATGTCAAGTGATTTTGTTTTATCAGCCAAAGCTTCGTAAACATCGTTTGAATTTTTGATTTCTTTTTCATTGATTTTTGTAACAATATCGCCTGGGTAGAGGCCACCACTAAAAGATAAGGCAAAACAAAGAAAAATTACTAACCAGTTCAAGTTGCAATAACTAATTTGAAACTTACCTATGCGCTGGTGAGCCAATAATCACCTTCCACACAAGCACACCATGCGTAAGATCGCCGGGTACGTTTTGCGAACGACTCTTGAGCTCGAAAAGTATATCAGGCGTTAGCGTCAGCATTGTTATACCCATATAACGCTTGGCTGGGTAATCCATTCTACTCACACCCTGTTTGTGACGTTCTTCTGCGCGTTTCAGAAATAGTTTAACATAGTCAATGGGTATTGCAAAACTTATGCCCGCCGTCACTTTCATTGAGTTAACACCAATCGCTTCGCCATCCAAGTTAACCAATGGGCCACCAGAGTTGCCAAATGTAATGGCCGCATCTGTTTGTATATAATTTATATCACGATTCTTTAAACCTAATTCCTGTGAAGCGCGTTGTGTTGAGCTGACCACACCCGCTGTGACGGTATTACTCAAAGCCAATGGACTACCCAGCGCCACAACCCATTCGCCAGAACGTAGCGTGGAACTATGCCCCAGCGCCATAACTGGCAGATCTTTACATTGTATGCGTACTGTAGCCAAATCGGATGTTTGATCTATATCTTCGACGGTGCCCGGAAATGTACGACCATCATTTAGTCTGACCTGTACCATTGTGTGTGGTTTATTGATAACAACATGCGCATTGGTAAGTATAAGGCCGTTGGATTCGATAATGAATCCGGAACCATTTGAGGCGGTGACGGGTTTGCCAGTGTAATAGTCGAATTGTCGCATATCTTTTATTTCTATGTACACCACTGAGGGTGCACAGGCATGCACTACGTCGGCCAGAAAATTATATTGCTTGCGTCGTCCTGATAGCGGTGGCGTTGTAGAGGCGCATACATTTGGTATGATTGTATTGCGGTGGTTGTAAACGAGGTATGCACCAGCGCAGGTAACTGCCGCAATTGGTAACAGGCCAGAGCTCCAATTTGTTTTGTGCTTGCCTTGTGATTCGTTTCCTTTGTGATGATTATTTTTATCGTGATAATTTCTTTTATTTTGCTGTTCGCAGATTGGTTGGCGCGCTGAGTACAATAAACTACGCGAATTCAAATTTTTGAGGCAGAAAATATTTTTTTTTAAATTATTCAACGCCATCACGTCAAAAAAAAATTCCGGATTTTGTTTTGGTTTTTCGAATACCAGCTGTTTTAGATCGATGCTTCCTCTTGCAACATAGAAAGTCACAATGGAAAACATGGAGTAGTGTTATAGAACGCAAAAAATTTAGAAATGGTATTAAACGAGGTATGCACCAGCGCAGGTAACTGCCGCAATTGGTAACAGGCCAGAGCTCCAATTTGTTTTGTGCTTGCCTTGTGATTCGTTTCCTTTGTGATGATTATTTTTATCGTAATAATTTCTTTTATTTTGCTGTTCGCAGATTGGTTGGCTCGCTGAGTACAATAAACTACGCGAATTCAAGTTTTTGAGGCAGAAAATATTTTTTTTTAAATTATTCAACGCCATCACGTCAAAAAAAAATTCCGGATTTTGTTTTGGGTTTTCGTAAACCAGCTGTTTTAGGTCGATGCTTCTTCTTGCAAGATAGAAAGTCACAATGGAAAACATAGAGTAGTGTTATAGAACGCAAAAAATTTTATTGCATACTCCAAATAAAAAATACCTCGATTATTTTCCGGAAGATACCAAAAGACACATTTCGGTCCCAAGAATGTGATCCCGAAAGCGAAAATCTATTTTTTGTTGTTGAGAAAAGTTGTGGCCAAAAAATCGGAAAACTACCCCGCACACGGTTTGTGTAACTTTTTAACGAAGTTCGTTACATAAAATTTGTCAAAATCGGTGTTAATAACAACAACGAATTACTTTAAAAAAGTTACAAAAACCGGGTGCTGATGAGGCTTTTTCGGTAACAGTTTCCTTTAGGGGTCAATTGCTAATAAATTAGATAAAGTTATGAGAGATAGCTCAAAAGACGGGTTTGGCCTCAGGATCACCAATCCGGAAGCGCCTTTCTAATATTTTGCTTCTCTGAAGAGATGTTTGCAATCACGGTTGCAAGTTTTCGTGTGGTTGTTGTAATTTTATTAGGCTGTGCTCAAAAACGTTCGAAAAAGTGTACGCCGTGGCGATATGTCACCAACTTTTTATAGTGAGCATACATTACAATTTCCTTTTCGTATGAACATGTGAGTGGTTTAACTCGCGTTATTGTACCTATCTTCTGATGCGCCTGTACGTATTTCCGTTCATCTTGCCAAGCGTGCTATATCTCCACGCAATATATTCATCAGCAATATATGTCCAGTTCCCTCTTTTCATCCGACATCATCAGAGAAATTCGAGCGCGTTCTGTTTTATCATTCGGGTGAAATCGGGTAACTCATTTAAAACACATGTGTGCGGATGTGTACCCTGCAAACCACTGCTAACCGCATTGCAAACACACACACATTTTTTATTTGACAAATTTCCCAAAATTATTTTAACCTTAAGCAACCAAACAAAGTTGTTCTCAATTAAATTAAAATGTGGGCCTATAAATACCAAAAGGCCGTTATAGGGTTAATGAACAAACGTTACGCCAAAAAGAGAAAATATTGCTTATTTTTTATTATGCCTGATATTATGAGTGCAAATGAAACAGCAAGACCCACTGTAAAAATATCCCAAATTATGACAATAAGAAAGCTGTTTTCAAAAATTAATTTTATTTGTCAACTTTTTTTTTAACTTTTTTGGAAAAATGAGAAAAAGAGGGAAGCGGACTTTTCTTTAATTTTTATTTGCATTTTTCAATAGAAATTGTTTCTTTTTTAGCAGATCGACTCCTAAGAAAATTAAATACAAGAGGAAGAAGGTCAAGTTAGCCGTTTTAAAATATTTTAAGGTCGACGAAAATGGCAATATGCATCGCCTGAGACGGGAAATTTTTTATTTTGAAGAGTGCAGGTATACTTTAAAATTTTCACACGGCCTGAACAAAATTATCTACTTCGTTAACCGTATGAAAAATGAATGAAACCAACTATTTAACTTGGTTGCTAGCCGGTATCTGGTTTGCAGGGTATTTGCTGCCGGACAGCAAAAGTCGATTGCAATGTGAGCGTAGCCTAAGTCAGCCTTAGAGCCAGGTATTCATGTCGGGAAGAGTTCTCAACTTTGGGAACATCAATCAACAGCCAATGTATTCAAATGAATAAAACTTCTTGCACATAAGGTTTGTTTACTGACCAAAAAAAGTTCAGAGCAGGTTAGAGCAGAGCAGAGCAGGGCAGCTATCAAAATAGAAATAGAGCAACTTAGAGCAACTCAGAGTAGAAATGCCATGAAACACTTGAATCTCGATACTTTCTTTTTATTTGTTTTTTTTTTTTTTTGTTTAAATCTTCAAAATTAATGCAAATTCACGTAAACAAAAACATCGATTTTCTTGCAAGCTAATTTTTTTGAAGTTTTCAAAAATTTATTTTTTCCTGACCGACAATTGCTTCTCTGCTCTAACTTATAGTACATTTATACTGCACCAAATTTGGCGAATTTGAATGAGTCATTTCGAACCTGTTTACACTGGCAAATTTGCATTTGGCTTCACTTTCCCTGCAAGAATCTTCTACCAGAACACAAAGCCACCGAAAGAAAATGCACAACCGTGATGTTTTAAACACCTGTAGAGTAATAATAAAAGAAGAGTCAAGAAGGCTTCTGTCTTTTCTTGGTAGAATTGGTCCACTTTCTTAAAAAATTTAAATTTTTATTTACAGCTGTTCATTCATAATGCAAAAGTTATCACACGTTAATTACCCATTAAGGTTCTTGCTGGGCAATTCTAAATATGGAACACCCGCAGGGTTGCTATTTGGATGAACTGTGGATTGTATTGTTCGGCGAATGAGGCCAAATGTGATGGAATTCCAAATTTGGAAAATGAGATTTGTATAGAAAAAAACGCCAAATTTGCAATTTTTCGCCAAATTTACCGAATTTGGTGCGGTGTAAATGTACTTTTACTCCATAAAAAAAGCTAGAGCAGAAATTTGTGATCTGGATTACTCTAGTTTTGTTTTGAGCGTACTCATGAAACAAAAGATAGAGCAACCTAGAGCAAGAAAAGTGTTCGTTAAACACAATTTTGTGAAATATCTCAATCTGGCGTGAGCTAGAGCAGCCCAATAAACAAACCTATAATTTCATAATATCGGTAACATTTTCAGCTATGGGCAATGAGATGATATCAAATTTACCGGTTATTTATAATGGACTTGTACAGAACAGGCAATTAAAATAACGATCGGTATGGCAACATAAGTCAGCTGGTTTTGACATCTGCTGTCATTCACAATTTTGCTTTTGTGGACATTTCTATTTTTACCTATACATTCGCGTCGATTTATTTGCTTCGGTTTGATTGTTACGGAAAAAGTGCCACAAATGAATGTTTTGTGCAAATAAAAGTGAATATAAATTACAATTTAGTGCAGAAAAGTATAGTGTAGATTCGATGCTGTGAAAATGGAAGTATTTCAAACGGATAACTATTACATTTTCGTGAAACGCGAGAAAAGTTTGTGGTGGCATCGCAAGACATCGGAATTTACCATCAAAGCAGGTAAAATTTGCATAAAATGTTAATTTCTTATTAGTTTGTTTAATTTAGTAGATAAATAAATAAATTTTATAGGCGTTTCTGATTACGCATTGGTTTAGAAGCATTTTATTGCATGATTGCGTTTTAATGAGGCGTTTTTTCAATGATTACTAATATACATACACGAATCACAATTGCGTCCCTTCTACTGGTCGCTTCTATATGTACACCCAACATAGACGCCTCTATTTAATGTCAAGCAAATAAAAAAACGCTCCCTTTAGGGTGGCAATGTTGTTTATCTTGATTTGCTTTGTTATTGTTGCCTTTGGGTCAATGTAAGAGCAAGAGCATGATGAGGTGGACACCATTTCGCCATTGGCATGCTAGCTATATGCAGCTGAATTGTGTTGTTAATAACATATTTCGATTGTTTTTTTGTTAGTCGTATACTTACCATTTCAAGCCAGATGTGAAAACTCAGAATTAATTCAAACAAAACAAATGAATTGAGTATGGTAGTTTTGCAGTAAGCTTCTAGTGCTCCTAAGCGCTTATGTATGTCAATTGTACATGCGTATCTACATACATATGTATGTATTAATATTTTAATGAAGCCTCAGGTGTCAGCAACCTCGGTATTCCAGTTTAATGACTTTCAAATGATTGTAACCTCGAGTTCATATAATATGCAATATTTCATATCAGTATGTAGGAAGAAGTCCAGCGTAGTCCCCTGCAGGTTAGGGGCTTAGAATATACTCGGGGCAGGCATACCGGTCGTAAGAGGCGACTAATATGCACAAAGGTTATGACGTGTTAACTCGATGGTTGATCTCACCTCTCATTACCGATCTAACTACTCCTTCCTTAGGAATGGATAGATGACATGACCTAGAAGGCTCCACCGGTCATACCAAGTCGCTACCACGGCGGTAGGGCAGTATCGCAAGGGAGTACCGTAGGGTACGTATCCGGCAAAGGACTGTCAATTTCGGCATCACTCCCCAAAACCTGTTTTTGTTGTTACAACAACAACAACGTCCAGCGTAGCCAGAATACCTTAATGTTGTTATTCGTCGACCAGCCTAATCGGCACAATAGTTCTAAAAATGTCCATTAACTTCTAATAAAAGTCCAGGTATATTAGCAGGTACAACATTGTTGATCCAAATCGGAATTATTGTTAGAAGAGTAGGTCCTTTGAACAGCTAAAAGGAGGTTTAGTAACATAACGGGGCATTGCACATAACAGGGAATGCATTTAGTATGGATAGACAAGAGATTGACCTGTTATAATATTCAAATCGAGTTACTCGAGTTTCAATTGAAACGACGCGGTCATTCTCGGCCTTTTCAGTTCGTTGGATGTTATTAAAATGGTTCACATACCAAAAGAGGGGTGTACCAACGTTAAGAGCATGGTTCCGCATATAAAACGGTTGAGTAACGTGAGATAACTTTTTTAGAGCACAGCTTATTAACAAAAGGGCCGTTGCCATTATTATACAATTGTCTGCGTAGAAATATATCTAGGGCCCGTAGAGGAGAGAGCCTCCAGATGTAGTAGTTAAACAGACGCGGGGATTGGACACAACCCTTTGGACACTCTTGTTTAATCCACCACTCAGCTAATTGATGGCTCACCGTTTGGTATAGGAAACTAGAGGAGAGTCCTCCAATCAAGTTCATGATTAATTTGCTAATTACTGTTTAATTCTTTTAATTCATATACCCATAGATACCATTAAATTGTTTTTTCCTTTTTTTACTATCAATTCATTGCTATTATCGCCCACAATCAGGTCAAAATAGCCACGTGCATCGCTAAAAGTGAGCTAATTTTGTTTTATTGTGTTACTTACTCTTTTTATGCCACTTGATAACACCATGCAATTATTGCTTGCTTTCGATGATTTCTGTATGTTTGTATGTACATTAAGCAGAGCTGGACAATAACGATTATACATTCATCTGTATTTTCGAGTTCACCTACACCAACAATTACTGCACTTGATTTGGGTGTACCATAATTTGTCGGTACATTTTCTTTATATCGCTGTTGAAGACATATTTGTAAAGAAGAGTTAGGTCTGCTTGTAGTACTGGATCCGTTTGAAGAACATCGTTCAGGCTTACTCCGTTTGCTGTCGGGATCGATGCATTAAATACGACTCAAACTTTTGTTGATTGCAGGGAATTCTGGTTTAAATGGAAGTGACACTGTTTATAATTTAAGGTCTACGACTGCAATTTTTACCGAATTACAACCTAGATGCTAGATTGTGAGGGTTAGATCTTGCTACGAGCTGTCTAAGGTGTTTGTTCTAGTTGCAGTTTTGTGGTCGTATTATAAAGATGCGAGTTTTCTAGTACTTCATAACCTTTTCGTCGCATGCATTTAAATTCAGATTAGTTAAAACTTGTTGGTTTTATTCTACACATTGCATTCCTTTAAGCTTTTTGCGAGTGTCAGCACGCACATTCCACTTACCACCTCTCGTGTGTTGAGCTGACGTATGAGTCACTTGACCATGACTTTTGTCACTTGAGTCGTTTGTACAAAGTCTATAAAAGTCCTTTGTTTGGATGTAACATTTTTTGCCTATTGAAGATTTATGCGTTTGGAAATACGCCAAGGATTTAAGTAATGCCTTTTTAACCGTATGCTGCGTTGATATTTGACAATAGTTAGAAAATACATTTGTTATGTATGTACGTACGTGTATAAGATATACAATTGAACTTGAAATTGTAGCATAACTTGAACTTTTTCGTTGCTTTGACCAAAAAAAGACTCCTTGAATGGGCTTGGGAGTTTTGCTGAAGACATAGTTTGACATTTATGAAGCTAATGCGCAGAGTACGAGAACCACCGCTCAAAGGAGGGAACATTTCAACAGCGAACTCACTGTGCTCCAGCCCTATACAAATTTCCATGTGATTGTTTACTTTTACAGAAGCCCATGCAAACAATAGTTTCAAAAGGGTTTGATCAGATTGCGATTGGTGTTAGAAGAGCAGGGGTTCACAGGCCGATACCTGACAAAGGTAACAAGCGACTCGGTGTGGACGTCGAATAAAGCCCGCTTATAACTACTTCGGCAGATCAAACGATAAAGTGATATGAGGCCGGATATCTTCCTGTGTCCCAGATTAGTTTATGTTCTCTGATCGGAACCAAATGTTATTGGTGCTATCTTCGACTGTGTATCTTAATGCCTATGCGACACGAATTGCCTCCAATCAGGTCCAAAATTTCTGAATGAAATCACCGGCTATCGAAACAGGTTTTGCGCCTTAGGAAATTTGATGTTAATATTCTCTCCCTCAAATAAGGGATCACCCTAATGTAGATATAATAGATAACGTAAACAAAAATCGTTATGACCATTTTATGCCTTCCATTAGTCGCTATCCTATTCACTTTGTATGCTTTTCAATGCTCATGTTCTTCACGACACTTGCATTTAAGTGCTCTTGAGCAAGCGAGTACGTGCTTTTGTACATTGTATCCTTTGTTGTCCTTGATCCTTTTCGAACAGGTTAATGGCATACAAATTGGTAGTCGTCTTGTTCCACTCAATGGCATGATTTTTTGAATTTCGTGACTTTTTAATCAATTGCACTTAAGTAATAGGTGTGGCTCACTTGTTAAATTTTCAGTGCTGTTTTCTCCCTCCCCCTTTAGGGGTAACTTCTTGTTGATGTTGTTGTTGTTGTTGTAACGAGATGTAGCCCTGCCTAAATGTCAGACAGGGTCACCCCGAGTGTATTGCTCTTGGCCGGGTCGATATAAGAAAACGGCCCGGGTCGTTTCGGCACGATGAGTACAGCACAAGTACTGGTAGCGTTCTCGTAGAATCGGCAATACAAGAAACTAGCCATATGGGTCATGTAGGTCATTTATCGTTAGCCAGGGTGCTCCAACGGGGGAGGCGACCTACTCTTAGTAAGACTTGGTTGGACCACCCCATGCTGCGTCATACCCTGTTTGTGGGGATAAAAAATTCAACTACGTAAGGAACCTCCGTAAACCTAGTATCAGATTTATTCAGACATTCCAAACCACTAACATAAAAAAAAATTATTGTGAATTCTATTCCAGGCTGGGATCTCTCCTCTGTAGATGACATCGAATGCATTGGCATTACGCATGGCATTATTGGCGTCATCAGTTTGCCCAATGTCTATGAACCGCATTTGGTTGTAGTTAAGGAGGCTACACCCGTTGGTGTACTGTACGCACCCAATTTAGTTTATAAAATAAAATCCATTTGTATACTAAGCGCCGAGGAACCCGATACAGTATTGACATCTTGTACAAGACACTCGAGGTTTGTAGAACAACCATTTTCTTTTGGAAAGTATTGATAACTTTTTATACACTCGTTTTTAGAAGTGCCAACACTACCCCCACGCATACGGCAAAACCCAATGTTACTGCTACGCCCAACACCAGCACCAACACTCCCACCACCAAATCTAAACTTTTTGGAGGTGCTCAATTAATGAATACAACATGGGGTGCGGTGAAAATTGCTGGCAATACTATCAAGAATACCACACAACAAGCTGCTGCTTTGGCTTCGAATCAAATGAAGTCCTCCGTTGGTATACGTGATCCCTTACGCATTGTGAAACGTATTACAGAAGAACTACATAAAATATTCGATGAGACAGATAGTTTTTACTTTAGCTTTGATAGCGACATTACCAACAACTGGCAGCGACAAAGTGCGGCTGGCGAACAAAAACAGCAATACGATGAACGTTTCTTTTGGAATATGCATATGATTGCGGATATTTTGAAGTTCAATGTAAGCACGCAAAGTGGAGACGCCATTTATATTTATGAGAGTGAATAAAATATTAATACATTTATATATTTTAAGGATAATACATGGATAATGCCGGTTATACAAGGATTCGTGCAAGTTGAGCCGTGCGTGATTGGTAATGAATGCTTTACTTTGGCGGTGGTGTCACGCAGGTCACGATATCGTGCAGGCACGAGGTAGGTGTTGACAATTGGGGCTTTTCATGTCAAATCGTCAATTGGTTGGAATCGCCCTATTTCGATTGAAATGTTGTTCTTTGAACGAAAACGAAAAGGACCGATTTTATACATTTGACATGGAATAAGCCATTTACATATATGTACAATAATTTAGTTTCACCTTTAAACTTTTTCGACATTTGCAGATATAAGCGACGTGGCGTTGATGAGGAGGGAAATTGCGCCAATTACGTAGAGACGGAACAAATTTTGTCCTTCCGTCATCATCATTTGTCGTTTACGCAAGTGCGTGGTTCGGTGCCCATCTATTGGAGTCAGCCTGGTTATAAATATAGACCACCGCCGCGTTTAGATAGAGGTAAATTTCTGGGCTTGTGGGATACTTAGAGTACGCTAAAGTTCTCAATTGTAATTCCTGAAATAAAGATAAAATTTTATAAAATATTACGATATTATAAACTTATACGATATTATTAAATAAAACCATAATATAAAAGAAAGCGATATTATAATATAGTTATGAAAACGATATTATGACATAATACGACATTACATAATAATACGATATTATGATATAATACGGTATAATATAAAAGGATATTTAAATATAACACGATATTATAATACATTTACGATATTAAAATACAATACGATATTATCTATTTCGCAGGGGAACAAGAAACACAGGAGGCATTTGAATTGCATTTTACCAAAGAAATATCACTTTACGATGGTGTTTGCATTGTCAACTTAGTGGAGCAGAGCGGCAAAGAAAAATTAATTGGTGATACGTATGCAAAACATGTGATAAAATACAATAATGATCGTTTAGTTTATGTAACATTTGACTTCCACGATTATTGGTAAGTAGCTCTTTATAGCCTTTGAGGCCTTTTAAGCAGTTATTCTAATTGTTTTTGTTTTTTACAGTCGAGGTATGCGTTTTGAAAATGTGTCAGCACTCGTGGAGGCATTAGCGCCAGAAGCAGGCGCTATGGGGTTTCATTGGCGCGATCAACGTGGTGTTATTTGTAACCAAAAATCAGTATTTCGTGTTAATTGTATGGACTGTTTGGATCGCACAAATGTCGTAGAGACAGCAATAGGTAAGGCTGTGCTGGAATCGCAGCTGGTTAAGTTAGGCTTGTCGCCGCCATATTCACCCATACCCGAGCAATTGAAATCTCCATTCATGATATTGTGGGCGAACAATGGTGATATAATTAGTCGACAATATGCGGGCACAAATGCGTTAAAGGTGCGCTAAGATAATTTGTATATCTGTGTTTAAGCAGGCAATAAATCATAAATACTTTATCTTGTTGTTTTTAGGGCGATTATACTCGCACAGGCGAGCGAAAGATAAGCGGCATGATGAAGGACGGTATGAACTCAGCGAATCGGTTAGTTCCGTTGTGTATTATGATGATTAGGTTTTTTATAAGGGTCTTTTCATGTCAAGTCGTTAAATGGTATGAATGACCTTTTCCGATTTTAATAAAATTGAGTCGAAAGTTGTATCATAAAACAAAGTGGTACCAAACGGAAAAATCAAATAACTTTGTTTGAAGCTATGTATGTCAAATTTTATTTTTTAAAATTTCAAATCGGAAAGGGTTGATTCCAACCAAACTGCGACTTGCCATGAAGACACTTATAAGTATTCTCCAATTATTCTGTCAGTAGTTTGCTAGTAGACATTTTTGATTAAAAATTTGCTGTTTAATTCGTGTTATTTATACTCTAAACTTACCGTTATGTATTCACACCTTGAATTTATTATTCATTAACCCAAGCACCTTACATTTTGCTTTTAGTTTCATTGACGTGCATGAAAAATTGTTTCTCTTCTGTTTTCAACTTACTTATTTATTTGCATTATGTTTCTCTAAACAGTTATACTTCTTCTTCAACTAAAAAAGTTAACGTTACACAAAAACAAACATACATAATGTTATCTCTTAACGAATACCTTTCGAAATTCATTCTTCTTAGTTTCCTCATACAAAATTTTGCTGATTCCTTCCGGCAGTGCATAATCGATTTAATGCAAGGCAAGCTGGTCGAGGCCAATCAATTGAAAGAAGATGAAGTTATCACCACAATACTACACATTCTCTGCCCAACTACACCACCGCCAATACGCGGTTACTATCATGCCGGTGTACTCGGTCCGGAATTACATTTTCTGGAAAATATCGTTAACACAAGGTGCGCCGCACCCACTAAGCACCAAATGAAGACGAAACCCCGTTATTTAGTTAACTTTGTTGCTCCTTTTATTTCCGTTATCTTAATACTATCGTTTAAAAAGGTATTTTCATTTTGATTTAAGTTTGGTTTTGAAGCTTTTCTATTCCTTTTACTTTTAGTTTTTTTTTGTTTAGTAAATTTAGTTTCAATGCACAGCGTCATCACTTTATTGCATGCATATTGACTCCATTTTTATTATTTTCTTACAATTTACTCACCTCACACTTTCTATGATTGCTTCTTTTTACTTATGTGTCAATTTCAGTTATTATCTCGCGCGTTTTAAAGATTCTTATCGGCAAGCCACCATCGATTTAATGCTCGGCAATCAAGTTAGTGCAGAGTCGTTGAGTGCTTTGGGTGGTCAAGCTGTTCCTGATGAGACCGATGCAATGGAAGGCGCAGAACAGGCTAAATTGTTGGTGGAGGATTGCCGTCGTTTACTGCTCGGCTCGGCCCAATATCCAGTCGGTTCGTGGGGTCTCATCGATGCTGATCCAACGTGAGTACCGTGTTATACTTATTTTAAATTAAATATATTGTTCTAATATTGATTATTTTTTAGTACTGGCGATCTGAATGAAACTGAGGTGGATACAGTGCTATTGCTCACTGACGAATGTTACATTGTTGCAGAATATGATTCACATTTGGATAAGATTGTGCGTTTCGAAAAGGTTCAGCTGCACAATGTTACATTAATTGAATTGGGCATGTATCAGCAAACAAAATTATTTCACGGCTCGGCACCAGCTTTGCTCTGCTTGCGACTCAACTATGTTGTTGATGGTGTGGATGGCTATTTCCATATGTTCCGCTCGGCTAATATACGCTTCTTTAATAATATGGTTTATGTGATCAAGACACAAGAAGAAGTAATGGGTAGGTGAACTTGATGAAATTTGTAATATAGTTATGTATAAAGCATTTCGCGTAAATCAGAAGTGGAATATAATTCAATAAATCATGCAGCTAGGCTGAGGGCCTCATTATGTATGACGAACGACAGCTCAGGCGAACGATTCGTCTGCTCACAAAATCGCGTAGCCATCGCATTATCAATCATTTTCATTTGCTCCATAGATTTTTTTTTAATATTTTCGACTTTTCTTTGACTTAAAAAACAAAAATGAAAGAAAATGCGATTTTGGAAGCAGACGAATTGTTCGTCTGAGCTATAATTCGTCATACATAATGAGACCCTAAGTACAGGCAGGACAACGTTCGACGGGTTTGTATTAAATACTGTGAACATATTTTTCAATTCGTCAATTCGATTCGTCTGCTCACAAAATCGCGTAGCCATTGCATTATCAATCATTTGCATTCGCTCCATAGATTTTGTTTTTAATATTTTAGACTTTTCTTTGACATAAAAAACAAAAATGAAAGAAAATGCGATTTTGGAAGCAGACGAATCGTTCGTCTGAGCTATAATTCGTCATACATAATGAGACCCTAGGTACAGCCAGGACAACGTTCGACGGGTTGGTATTAAATACTGTGAACATATTTTTCAAAAAACGCTCTATCTTAAAATTTCTTTGAGGAACAGGCAAGATTCGATAATTGGTTCAAGAACACATATATAAGTATGAAACTTTTTATATTTTTAGCTGTGATAAATGCTTTTTTTAGAAATCAAAATTTCAGATAGGGCGTTGTTAAAAAAATTGTGAGATAGGGCGTTTTTGAAGTAGGGCAATCTGCCACACAGGAAAGTGCCGCATTTATTCAGGCAAGGGCCTAGGGTGGCTTTTCATAATTCGATGTGCGGCATTTGTTGTCTCGATACTTCAATTATATATAGGACTTCGACGAGATAGTTTTGGTCCCCGTATTTCAATAAACAACTAGTACTAAAAAATTGCTTCCAAGTATTTTGGCCCTACACAAAAAATTTTCATCGTGATCAACGTTCCTTAATAAAAAAATTTTATTAGAATAATCAGAAAAAAGTAAAATTTTTTAACGTAACATTAAGCAAAACTACAGCTATTGGGATATAGAAGAGTTTGCATCGAACATCCGAACAACGGAAAACGAAGCGATGATTTCACACTCGTTTATGGTAGGTAGGTTCAAGTGGCTGCCGCAGAGGCACACTTAGGCCAGTTTTGAAAGGCCCGCTGTGATACCACCAACACTCGTTTATACTCGGTATTGAATTACAGAAACCCACCCCTGACTTAAAAAACTCCACTTCCATACTTTGAAACGTATCCTTTCATTTATCACATCTTAATCTTTACAGAATCCCTCATGAGTATCGTTGAAATGTTCCGCATAGCACTGGATAATGCAGGCAAGACAGATGTACAGTTTATTACTGGTGGCGTTTTACAGAGACGCAAGAGTAGAAATCCAATGTTGGAAGTGCCAAGGGTATTTACCAATAACACTATTACCTACATATAACTTTTTGCTTACCTCTATTCCATTATATCACATTAGGGTATGCCGCGTAATCTCTCCGAATCTCAACTTGTACAAATAAGCTCCAAAGCAATATCGAATGTTGCAGGTCAATTTTCCAAATTAGGACAGTCTTTCAATCCCAATAAAAATAAGAATTCCAATACAACCTCACAAAAGCAAACCAATGAAATAGCAAAAATTAATCCGCAAGTTATGCGTCAATCACAAACGTCAATCGAGCATGCAGAGGAAGCTGAAAAGGCTACTTTTACATTGGGACGTGGTAAACGCAATTCACACAGCAGCACCGATACCGATGAAAATGACAGCAGTATTTATGAACCAGAACTCGATTTCAATGCCGCTGCTGGAAAATCGGGTTTTAATGAAAATGATTTCTTGCCATCGGTTGGCATTGTAATGGGCCATACACAAGAAGGCGAATCGCCAGCATCCGATGATAATATGGAACGTTTAGTGCAAAAGGATAGTATGGTTAAAAATAGTGAAGATGTGTATGCTATATCAATATCATCAGTGACGGATCATGTCACAATGCCCACAGGCCTGTTAGAGAACGCACCAGTCTTGAGACCGATTACGCCAAATCCACAGATATATGTGCATGGTGAAGGCGAAGCGCATGAAGATGCTGCTCAACCTAACAGGTCGGTATTTTATTGTTGAAGAGCATGAGCATTGTTGGTGGCTAGATGGATTATGATTATGATTTCATATAAAAACGTTATATGTGTTTTGGATGTATTCGTTATAGCTTGCCATTAGTTGTAAGAAGCACACATTTACAAGCAAAATTCCTTAGTAAAAGTTTAGTAACTTTCGACGACTGTGTGTGTGCATTCACTTTCAAATTATTATTTTATACATACATATATTAATTTGTATATCTTTGTACAATTGTTGATTGCTCAATTTACTTTTATACATACAAACATATATTTTATAAGGAATCATATACTTAGGTAATGTTTTAGTTAAATAATAAATACAGACAAATTTAATATGAAGTTTAACAACATTTTTGGCATGTATTGTATACAATGGCTTTCATAATTTTATTAAGCAATGCAGTTATGTGCCTTTTGATCACAAACTTAGTAATTATTATTATATACATACATACATATGTAAATATTTTGTTAATATTTGCTTAACTAAAAAAGCAATCATAGCAAAAAAATTAGCTTGAAAAATAAAGATTAAAATTTAAAATATATACTCATTTGATTTTATATGTACAAAAAACAGTGAAGCAGGCAATGAACTCAACTTACCGCTAGGTAGCGCGCCAAGCGACTCTGGTAAATTAAAACAATTGGCAAGTCCTTTATCGCGTACAATTGTAGTTAGTCCTTTATCGAAATTGGCAAAGGGCATGCAAAATATTGGCATGAATTTGGATCCACGTAAAATTGCAACTAAGGTAGGTGTCATATAGATTTAGAATGATTTTAAACTTTTAACCCTTTTTCTGTATGATTTTCTTTTGCAGAGCGGCGTTTTGTCACCCACAAGCGTTTCTGCAGACAACACTCCACCATCGGAACGTATAAACAATCGTGCACAACTGGAAGAGTTGTGGGCCGAGCATCAATGTAAAACTAAGCTAATAGCATTGTAAAGTGAATTAAAATTAAAAAGGGAATATTTTATTATTGTTAAAAATGTTTGAGCAAATATTTAAGTAGAATGTATAAGTAGTGTAAAAAGCCAAGCTTAACAACTTTTGCTGGGCCACCCGGCCGTTTCGCTGATATGCAAAAATCAGTATGAGGAATTTTATAGTATTCAGTTGGGAAACCTTTTTTTGTGCAGGTTTCGCTTCTGTAAATAAATATATATATTAAGGTGATTCAAAAAAATACATACCTTCTAGTAATTGATAAAAAAGGCGCTGCAACTTAACCCTTAGAGCTCGCAATTTTTTGTTTTTAAATTTTTTCCATGCATTTTTTTTAAATTTCTTAAGTTAGAGAACGCTTATAGTTTTGGGAGCTCCTTTCAAAAATCATTTACATATTCCTAAACTTGACGTTTAGAATTTTTCAAAAGTGTATACAAAGTACGATTATCATAACTACAAAACGTATTACAGCTGTTACAGTACAGTTTTTTAAAATCCCACCGGGTTTCTCAACGAGGTTTTCTTTTTAGAGAGTGGTTTGTACAGAGATCGGTAGTTGTAAAAAAAAAGTATTTTTTAATAATTTCACAAATTTTCTGGGGTCAAGGAACCATAATTTGATTTTCTTTCCATAGTGCAAAAAATTCAAGTATAGTTATTAGAACATATTTTGAAAATTGATCAAACAATATTTTACTACTACCGATCTTTGAACAAAATCCCTCTGTTGAGAAAACCTAGGTTGACCCGACTGACTTCAAATTCGGACTCAGCACGCCCAAAAGCTTTAGAAACCAATGAGGGTTCCTCATCTTTGATTTTTTTTGTACAGTGTTGTTGTTGTTGTTGTAACGAGGTGTAGCCCTGCTGAAATGTCAGACAGGGTCACCCCGCGTGTATTGCTCTTGGCCGGGTCGATATAAAAAACGGCCCGGGTCGTTTCGGCACGATGAGTATGTTCAAGGTTTTAAACAATTACGAGCAAATTTAAATTGCCAAAAAAAAAAAATAAATAAAGTTAAGTTACAGCACTTACTTTTGCGAGGTTTGATTTTCAGATTTCTAAGACTTAAAAAAATAATATAATTTTTTGTTTCGAATCACCTTAATTTACATATATATACAACGAGAAAATTGTTTAATCGTTTTTATTACCGTCCTACCGTTTTATTGTAAGTAGAGAAGCGCCATATTTAAAGGTGCAATTTTTATTATTTTCAGTATTTTTTTGCAAATTTAAAGGTATTTGCTTATTGACCCATTTGGATAAAATTTTATTACAGTGTTAGTATGCTTCATTCTAATATTTCCACCTACTTGGGTTTTTAATCTCTTTTGGAAAGCTTAGACTGTTGGTAGGTACGATTTGGTGACAACTTCGAGGAATACCGAGCAAACTTGGTCACCTAGGTACTAAGTTTTAATGAAATATAAATTGGCTAGAGTGCAGAATAATTTAACATACTCATATACAAAATAAATATAATAGCTGATTTAACAAATAATAGGGCTTATGAATACATACAAACATAATTTACTTTTTGAGCTGAGCAATTATGAAACAGACACACTGTGCTTATGATATTTGTAATTAATTCTTAAATAACACAATACACCAACAACAAATTATGTACTTTCATAAAAAAAAAAAAAACAAATTGCAATATAAAGACTTGCACGCACATACATACATACATACATCGTATACTATACATATTTACATATAATTAATAATAACAATATTATGTAATAACCAAAAAAGTCAACAAATATATTTGCTGATATTTACACAAAAAAACAAAACAAGTTTTCTGTACATTTTATTGCGATATACATTTACACGAATATACATACATAAATATGCGCGTTTGATTGTAGTTGTAAAAAAATTATGATGCAATTAATCAACGAATATTAATTATACAACAAGGCAATTATAGAATAATACTAATAATAAAATAGCATAAATGCTTAATAGCTATTCACTTGTTAAATACTCATCAAATATTGGGACAGTGGAAATATTATATATGAAAAATAGCACCTACATAATCCACCGGTTAATGTGAATCTATTAAAAATTATAAATAAAATTAACGATTTAAAGAGTTTTTAATCTAGGGAGCACGAAATTAGGAAATAACGTCAATAAACATATTGACAAAGAGAAGTTAAGTCAACTGACCTTATTTCCATTTCGAAAATGGAAATAGTGTCAATTGACATTTGGGGTGCGCAATAACGTCAATTGACACTATTTCCATTAACCTTGTTACCTGTCACCTTTCTGAAGCTTTTGGGTGTGCTGAATCTGAATTTGAAAAAAAAAATTTCAAAATTGCAAAATTTTGTTTCAAAACTTTTTCCAAGAAGAAGAAAAAGCATGTATTTTGATGTTGCATGAAAAAATTAATTAATTTCTTGTGTTTTTTTATATGAGAAAAAACTTGGAAAATACCCCTAATAAAATTTTTTTTTACTACCGATCTGGGAACAAAGCACCCTCTGGGGAGACAATCTAGGGTGATCCGCAAAATCTGACTTCAGATTGGGGCTTAGCACACCGAAAAGCTTTCAGAAATCAGAAACCCTCTGCGATTTTTTGGCTGTTGTACAGTGTAATTTTAAAATGACCCTAAAAAATAAAATAAAAAGAAATTAAAGAATAACTTTAAAAAACAATAAAAAAATGAAAAAAGAGTAAAACAAAGTAACATAAATAAACTCCTTACAATGATAGTGTACCTTGATTCTACCGTAATCAGTTTAAAAGTTATGACCAGTCGAATTTTCAAAAATGCCCCCATAAAAGTGTGCGGTACCACTCCCATTTTTTAAAGTTTATCAAAAAATCTTAATATAATGACTCATCCTACCAAATTATATAATTTTGACCATTTCCGTTACCGAATTATGGCAACTTATGTGATTTTCGAAATTTTCGATATCGAAAGTGGGCGTGGTCGGGAAGCGATTTCGTCCAATTACATCAGGTATACTCCCTATAATGCTAGTATACCTTGTACCAAATTTAATCGTTCTACCGTAATCAGTTTAAAAGTTATGACCCGTGAATTTTCAAATATGCCTCCCTGAAAAGTGGCCGGTACCACGCTTAGTTTTAAAAATTTATCAAAAACTCATAATAGAATGATTAGGGGAGTCATACTGCCCATTTGTATCATTTTAGCCATTTCCGTTACCGAGATATCGCCGGTTCCAAAGTAAACAGATGTATTTACTTTTTAAAATTTTTGGGAAAACAGCATTTCAAACATTTATTTTTTCATAGAACTCCATTGTAAAAATGAAATTTTGAATGTCGTTTCAAAAAAATTTAAATTTTGAAATACTTCTGTTTACTTTGGAACCGGCGATATGTCAATTTAGGTGATTTTCGAAATTTTCGATATCAAAAGTGGGCGTGGTCGTGTGGCGATACTAATATGCTTTGTGCCAAATTTCATTATTCTACCGTAATCAGTTTAAAATTTACGACCAGTCGCTTTTTCAAAAAATGCTTCCCTGCCGTGCCACGCTCACTTTCAATTTTTTTCAAAAAATCATAATACACTAATCAGAGGGATTCACCTATAAAATTGTATCATTTTAGCCATTTCGAAATTTTCGTTATCGAAAAAGGGTTATCATCCGATTTCGCCCATTTTTAATAGCAACCTACCTTGGCCAGAAAGTAACCTGTATACAAAATTTCATGCAAATATCTCAATTTTTACTCAAGTTATCGTGTACACGGACAGCGGGGCGGACATGCCTTAATCAACTCCGCTCTTCAACCTAAGAACCTTCATATCTGGAGCTCTATATCTACATATCTAAAAACACTGGTTATTCCATGGTAACCGTCTTCAGGGAATTCGCTTAAGCTTTGGCTTACATACCAAACCTAATGCGACTTTCTTTGGAAAATTTGTATATATTTCATTCTAACTTACTCATGCTGTCAACTCTTAAAAAGTCATTTAGGTGATTCGTTAAAATATCATCTGCATGCACAAAACTTAAGAAACAAAAAAAAAAAACGACAACAAAGTAAGAAAATGGACCAAATGTTGCAACCTCATAAATCTATCATAAATGCAAATATTTGGAAGAAACATATTGACCGCAATGCTGTTGCCACAACACTTGACTCATAACTTTTGTGTATGGGTTATACACCAATCAACCAACAATAAGAACAATAGCAATAAGTGTCAGTGTCAAATGTTGCAGTTGTTGATTGCTTGTTTACATAAGCGATAAAAAATTAAACCACTCACACACACACACACACACACAGGCAGCATATGGAAAATTTGTGAACCAATGGTTTTGCCTTTGTGTGGGCGACCGAGGGTTAAGGGCATGCAGAGTATTCACCATTAACTGCTATTCACATTTGTGAAAATACACAAATCAAAAATCGATTAGCCACTGCTGGTGAAATTGCATGTGCGTAAGAATAGCTAATGTATGCAACAGAGTATGTAGATATGGATTCATATTTTTATATCCCCTGTAATATAAGCAACTAGTTCCGAACGTTATCTCAACTACCACGGACTCAAATGGGGTGTTTTTTTGGTTTTTCTATTTCTTTGAATTCCATACAATAAAAAAGTCACTAAATCAAACCATATCAGATCACGTGACTTATCACAACATAAAATGTGTATGATTTCACCACCTCGTATTTTTTTCAAATTCATAATTTTGTCTTCGCATTGAACTCAAATCCTAAAACAAAAAAACACTTCGGAAAATCAATAGATATAAGAGATCACGTCCCATCGCCAAGTGACATTAAGTACTACCAGGTGACGTCACATAAACACATCGTACATGATGATCTCGCCGCATCAAAGTTCATCGCAAGTCACCTGTTTTTCACTTCCAAACAATGAATAAAAATCACAATTATGAAAACACCAGGTGATGTCTTATCACAAGTCACATTAAATATTATCACGTCACGTCACAAAAAACATATTTTCAAATCACCATTTTTCGCTTCCAAACAATGAATAATAATCACAAGATTGGATCACATCAGCACATAACAGAATATTAAATAGCATCACAACACAAAGTCACATTAAATACTGCCATATCGGGTGACATAAACACAGAAAACCTCTCTGACCAAACACTTTTTAGTCATATTTTTTTTTAATTTCGCTTTCACTTAAACAAAAAAAAAACGAAGAAAAATTACAAGGTCAAATCATATCACCACAGAATATAAAATAACATCACATCACAAAGTCACAATAAAAAATTGGGCAAATCACGACAATTAAGCACTACATGCGATATGAGCTCACCGGACCAAACTTTTGATGTCTCTACCTAGCGTATCGACTACATGGCAAGAATGATTGCGAATATTGTTGGCCAACCATTGATTGTCCTGTTGATTGTTTTTCTTTCATAAATTCCAACTTTTAGTTTATTGAACAATGATTGATATGGATACGCGAGGGTGGTGGCACATATGAGTGTGTCACCTTTGTGATAACAGCCCAATCGGTTTTTTGGGTATGTGTGTGAGAGAGTGTGTAAAGGACACTTATCAATAGCTAATGTCCTGTCAATTTCGCTGCCATCACAACCACTTCTGTTGCCATCAAATAATTGTTTTGCAATCAAGCGATGATCAATCTTTTTCGCTGACTATCTCATTTGACATTTGCAGTTGCTTAATTCGAATAAATTACATAAATGGGAATATTTATGGATTGGAATGTTGTGGAATCTCACAAGAAATGTTGTGTTTTGCAAAATTATTGTACTATGCGAGGAGCTTGGGACGCCTCTGCCGGTTAGGGGTTTAGAATATGCCCGAGGTAGGCATACCGGTCGTAAGAGGCGACTAATATGCACATAGGTAATGACTTGCTAACTCGATGCTTAATCTACGGATATGATGCCTCTCACCTCTCATTACCCATCTTCTCCTTTCGCACGGATGGAGGGATGACACGACCTAGAAGGTTCAACTGGTCATACCAAATCGCTACCACGATAGTCGGGCAGTACCGCAGCGTATCGGGTTCATATCCGGCCAAGGACTGTCAATTTCGGCATCACTCCCCAAAACCTTCGGGGAGCGTTTTTGCTGTTGACAACAACAACAACAGGAGATTGGGATAAGAATAAAACCCTTTAAAAGATACGGCGGATGACGTAAGATTTAAAGAGCGCGGCAACATCCGGCAGGGAAGAACATGTAGGATAAAATTCAAAGCAGCACAACACAAACTGGAAAAGAAGCTTCCGAGCCCGCCGGTGGAACCGGAGAAAGATGGAATTAAACACACCGATGCAAGGACCAAGTGGAGACCGATTTGCCATCCCGCGGTGTATGCAATTGGCTCCAGTTGGGCCAATGAAGAACCGACTGGCGAACTATGTTGGAAAGTCCAAATCGCCTAGGGGGTTAGATGACTTTTCAAAGAAAGGAATGCATTTAAGTCCAAAGTGTCCGCTGACTAGGCCATGTAATTCGAATTTACAAAGCTCTGACCCAGAAGGCGTTTCTGCCGATACGCGAATTCGGCAGTGGAGGAACGGGAAAATTCCGTTGGTATGGACGAGACGGGTGAGGAATGACTTGGTTTCTTTTGAAACTTTCAATTGGCAAAGGAGTATGACGATGATGAAGGGCAACTGATTTCCATATTCCCCGACCAGCAGCTGAGCGCTGCTAATAAAAGCTAACTATGACTGTTCCGAGTCATCTCGTCACAACCGTGACTTCATATACTTTATGACCAGAAGATTAACTTACTTAAAGTTCTTGAGAGTTCGTAAGCAAACTTTTAAGTTGATTTCATGACACGTGAACAGTTACACACTTATGTAAGAAAGGTGAAAGTATTTCTATCACAAATCACCTGGCCAGCGCCTAAAAGCCTACTACATTTTATGGTCATATCGATGTCCATTCCGATAGGCAATTGTGTTCCTTTGAATTTTATAGCTCGTTACGGTTGATTGGCTGCTGTTGCTCTTCAATTCACTAATACACTCAGAATTTAATTAACTACCCAGTTGACTTGATTTTTCTATGTGCAACTAAGTGAAGTTACTTCAAGCTCAAACCCCCACTTCATCTAGTCATCATCGTTTTCGCCAAACCATTAAGTGTGTCTGTGTTAAGACTTGGAAATTGTCTTTTGAATGTTTCAATTACACGCCTTCTTAAGCACAGGATATCCCTTTTTACAAATTGCTCAGAAGCGTGCTAGCAGTCATTGCTGCCTGGGCAGTCAACCAACCAGTAAACGAAAATGAAAGAGCCTACAACAACATCATTTCTTCTATACCATAAGACTATGTCTGTATATATTTACGTTGTAAGTATACCATATAAACTTATGCGCCATGATAGAAAATGTTTCCTTCCATGTTGTTTCGTTTCTCTACGACTGCCACACATCACATCCGGATAATCGTACAAATTGCCAACATAAAAGTTGCATAATTTACTGCCACTTTTACGAAGGGTCGTCGATATATGTTTTTACATTCTCATGTTTGTACTAATGTTCAAGCCGGAGCACATAGTTTTATAGTCGGTCAGTAGCTGTGGTGCTTATTGGGACACTTATTTGTTAGATGCCTCTGCAAACAGGGGAGTAGTCAAGCTTCGACCAAAGCTGGGGTTGGACCAGTCAATGTAAGATATTATAGTACGGGAGCCCTCATAGGCATATGATTGTTGATTTTCTTTCCAAGAGACGCTCTACTTTTTTTATCTTCGAAAGTTCTGGAAAGTGCGACTATTGGGTGGTAGGGGGCGTGAAACATGTCAATTTGGCAGATGCAACTTTTTTTTATTAATAACCGTTTGATTTTCATATCATTAGTTGGGTGCGGCATAAAGTGGGTCCGACGACCCAAATATGTCAAAATAACGTCATCATAACATTTATGAATAACAAGCTAGTTGTTTTAGAGTTTGTTGTCAGTGATGGGCGTAATTAAATAGCATTATTATCCTACAGAAATTCTGCAACATGAAGCCAGTCCCCCGTCCCAAAGTCGTCAATTTAACAATAACTGTAAAAAAAACTAGCTCAAATGACGTAGGGACTCGCTTTTCAGTCAGGATCCGACCGTCACATAACGGTCACAAACACAATTGCCCTAACACAGTTTAGGTTCATTAGTATGAAAAAGGGCCAGAACTTGAACATGGGGTTGTCATTGCAGGGAACAAATTGCCACTTTATAGAGACTTTTGCGGCGAAAATATGATAGGTTGGATGGAAGACTTCTGATTGGCTGAAGGAAAGGAAGGAAGCCTTGTGATTGGTTAAAAGGCCCAGTGCACTAAAAAAATGCAAACTCAACGACAAAAACCGACATATTTCAATATGGCAACTCGCCTCCCAGGTCAGCTGAAGCAGTGTATACGACCTACTACTAGGATGACTCTTAGTAATAGGTCGTTCTAGTAGCGGGTTCGTTATCACTAGTTCAACCGCCTCTTTGAAGCAGGCCCATGACTTCCCCAGTTAGGGAATGACGTCGCAATTGCGCTGCTCCGTCGGCCATCTTGAATTCGTCCATGGTTGCCTCCACTACATAGATTCTTTAAATCGCTCGAGCGGTAAAAGTAGAGTAAGGTGGCCATTCTGTGGCAGTTTACGACGTAGCAATCAGCTGATTATGTCAAAACAGGTATGGATTTTGGCACAATTTTCTTTCTTTGGTTCATGCCTTTGTAGCAATTGTCGCCATTTGCCTGAAGGGACGATGCCTCAGCGGGTTTGTGACCCTTCTACCTCCACTCTACACCCATGTACACTCAAGAAATTGCTTCTCTTTGAATGGTTTCATTCTCTTCCCTTCAGTGTGACTCTCTTTCCTATTCTTTTATATTTTAAGCACTTTTGCTAAACACTTTCGACTTAAACCATTAATTTTCGAAACACTTTGGCACTGGCTTTGCAGTACCGTCTGCTTCGTTGGGTCATACACAGCAGAAGCTACATAAATAGAGTTGGTATCGTCGTAGAAAGAGGGCGGCGACGTTGTTGTGTAGAACAATTTAACTAGCAGATAACAAAAATCATAGTGTCGAGTTAATTTTATTGCTAAAATCGGGTTTAGTGGCATAAGAATACATATGGTCGCTCGTACTTTCTTGTGAGCATGCTCGCATGTACATACATACATATGTATGTCTGTGTATATACGAATAGTGGCTTGCAGCTTTTGATTGCACTTCAGTATATTAGCTCTGATAAGAATCAATGTTGTTTTATTGATTAGAAAGTTCTTGCTTGCTGTAAATCTTTTAAGGATTACCTATAAAATTTTGATATTTGAGAGAACACAACTTGAAGCCTTTGCGTTACTTTAGAAATCACTTTTATTACCAATTAAATCGGTCTGTTTGGATATCATTGCGAAATTTCGTTTTGGTTATGTTGGATTATAGGAATGGGAATAGTAATTTTTGTAAGGCCTAAAGTTCTCGAGCTAGAGTAACCTTTCCGGTAAACCCGGATATTTGATAAAACAAAAATTCCCAGAGAGCTAAATTTTTGTAGAGCTTAGGTTAACCCCCAGAAAGACAACTGCAGACTTGACTATCGACTCCGAATAACTTGTTTAACCCACACATGGGATCGATGGGGACTTTTGTGGTTTTGTAGCAAAACATTTGGCTCTGTCGGAATTTTTGCTATTTAACCATTATTTTTATGTCTATTTTGACTATCCCATGGAGACTCAGAAAATAAAAATTATTCTTTTTATCTATGTAATACTCAAAATCGATAGCACTATGGTCGGTTCGAAAATCTGATGATAAAATTGTCTCCATACAAATAAGGACCATCCTAATGCACATAATCTCTCTTATCAATACTCTTGCTTATGTAAAATATGAGTTACTGATTCAGAGCTCTTTTAAAAGATTGAAAGCCAAATTAAAAAAATGCCGTAACTTCGATACTTGTGTTGGTAAAGGTTTAACTCTGGTCAATTAGGAACCGGCAGATCACTTTGAAACTCATATTAATTTGCATACACAACCTCACAATGTTCCGTGGAAGTACTTTTCGATTCATACACTTTAAAATTTTCTTATAACTTTAAAATTTTCTTAGAAGTTAGGGCCAATCTAGTGTACATTAGGGTGGGCGCAAAAAAAATCGATTTTCTTTTTTTTTCGAAGGGCATACAGAAATTCGAATTCCTGACTATAAATGGAGGATAATGACCGAATATGAGTTTTTTATGTTAATGGGAAAGCGCGCCTCATCGCCCTTTTTTGTTTTCGTAAAAACTTTCTATCTTTTCACCCCAAAATCGTACAGCCAACTTTAACCCCAGTATTTGCAGGAAATTGAACGCTCTACAAAAAAGGTCTTGCAAACCTTTTTCATTAGAGTGACCATTACAAATTTTTTCGAAGTCGAAAATTTACTAATTTCGGAACCCTACAAGGCTTTACGAAAAGTAAAAGTAGGTCGCCTCCCAGTTGGTGCACCCTGGGTAACGCTAAATGACCTACATGGCCTACACGGCTAGTTTCTTGTATTGCCGGTTCTACGGGAACGGTACGAGTACTTGTGCTGTACCCATCGTGCCGAAACGAGCCGGGCCTTTTTCTCATATCGACCCGGCCAAGAGCAATACACTCGGGGTGACCCTGTCTGACATTTAGGCAGGGCTACGCCTGGTTACAACAACCACAACAATGTGATGATGTGAAACGAAATACCGACAGTCACTACTAGAATTTAAACTCGGAGTAAAAAATGATTAAGGTAAGAATTGTGGCGGCTTCCAAGCCACAATCAACGTTGTACGGCTCATTAAAATCGGACTTAAAATGGCGACGTAGTGTCAAAAAATGTAAATAGCCCCCTGGGGGGGGGGGGGGGGGGTCCAAAAAAATTTTTTTTTGGGATCGCCTTCAAAATATCTTTAATCCTAGGGGAAACACTTTTTTGTCGATCCACCCTAGTGTACATACATACAAACATATACATATATGTATGTCATCTATTTATAATTGTGCATTGGTTTAAAGTGTGGCATCTGCTATGTTGACCTTTGGTTGGGAAATAAACGGATTGTGATAATTTGTAATTACATCACACACGCACACACACACATGCCGTACGCTTGAATACCTCTAGAAATTTATGCAATCAAGCAAAAATGCAATAAAAATGTACAAACATTAAAACCGCACATACACATACAACAAAATGCAACTGCACTAGTATATGTACCTAGTTAAGTGTGTGCAATATTCGATTATTGAATAAATCACTTGCAAAAGCCATAAACGCAAATGACCCATAAAATGTAGCATTTTAAATTTAAATACGCAAGTAATGTAACGTAATAACCTTGAGGTCAAGCAACATAGGCATATATGTAGATCTATAGACATACATACATACCTACCTTTAATGCCATTGACCACACGAACAAATCGCTTGGATGAATTCAATAGAGAAGTTGTGTGTTTCAAATAAATCGAATTTTGAAATTTTATACATAATTGAAAATTGGTCAAATGCAAAAAAAAAAAGTGCAAGCATACACCTCAACATATGTACGAGTATGTATGTGTGTGCATCTGCTCGCATAGCCGCAAACAGAAAACCCTCGAGCCAGCATTCATCCCTACTAACTACCCAATATGAGAGTGCTTGTTCACCTCGTCACAGCAGTGTCAAGAGGTTTTGTGGGTCGCATTTCATCTTCAATTTCAAATTCAATTATAAAACAAATTGGCAAGAACCAAAATAAATCGTGACATGTGAGCAACAAAAACAACCAACAACAAGAGAGTTGCAGTGAGTGAGTGATGCAATTGGTGTGGGAGGCAATACGCTGCCAAGTGGCCAATAGCAGCAAGCAACACTCCACTAATATGAGGGGGGGTGAGGGAGGTTTTCAGAACAGTTTTGAGATGAGTAGGTATGGATTGCATATAAAATTGAATTGAAATGAAATGTTAACAGGCAACACCATAACACACAAACCCCAATAACGAACAGCTAGAGGAGCTGCGTACCAAAGCGAAAAGCCAACACCAGTGATAACAAGGACAACGACAAGAGGTCAAGTAAAACCACAAAGAAACGCGACCACATTCATGTACCTTAACGAACCAAAGAGTGGGTGGCTGGGCTTTGCAGTACGCATTTGACTGTACTGCATGCCTCAGATGAGCACTTCAAATGGCATGCGAACTGGTACACATGTGCAGGTAGTCGTTACCAATATCGCGTCAAGTCTCACTACTCTTCCTACGATAATTTCGCTCCCCTATTTTGATATCGAATTAGTTTAATGCGATTCATTGTGGCGTTTCATACCACACTTCGTTATATTGCTACGGAAAAGACAATTATGGATGAGTACCATTTGTTGCTTTATATATTGCAAACAAATAGAGTCTCCTTAGTATTCGTAAATTGCCATGGAGTACGTTTGCCAGCCGCAAAAAAACATTGAATGTCCATCAATCGCGGGAAGTGGTGATTTTTACACCGTAGAGGGGAGTCGATTCGATAGAGACTGACTTTTTTCTGGTCTCATACTCTACTAATCTTGGATTGCGTCATTTATCGACGCTTAACCGCCTAGGCGATTTTTTACGTTTCGTATCAAAGCACGCCTGTCATTCCTTTTTAGGGATAGCTGACGCTAATTGGAAACTCCAAGTGAGTGCAAGTAATCCTCCACTTGTTGTTTCCATCTCAGTCGAGGCCTCCTCCTTCCTCTGCTGCGAATTCAGGCGACGATAGGAAAACCTTGTGTGCTGGAGCTTCTTTGTCCATTCGCATAACATGGCCCAGCCAGCGGAGTCTTTGGGCTTTAATTCGCTAGACTATGGTCAGATCTGCGTAGAGCTCGTACACCTCATCGTTAAATTTCCTTCGATACTCGCCGTTGGCATCACGGGAAGGACCATAAATTTTCCGGAGAACTTTTCTCTCAAATTCTCCAAGGGCTATCTCATCTTCTCTTGACACTGTGAAGAAGACGGGTAATGAGAAGTGAGAGGCATCATATCGTTAGATCAACCATCGAGTTAGCACGTCATTAGCTATGTGCATATTAGTCGCCTCTTACGACTGGTATGCCTACCTCGGCCATATTCTAAATCCCTAACCCGCAGGGGCCCCCTCTAACCGTCTCCCTCTCTTCTCCTAATGAACTACTATTTATATTACACCAGGGCTCGTTAGAAAACAACAATGAAATTATATTACACTTCATTCACCAACAAGCACAGAGGCAACAGCGTATGGTGTGATTATTCCGATCATTTCATTTCATCTGCATTATCTACATACTACCGTAATTCGCAGATAGTTTATGGAATATTCCGAATACATAGTTTATAGTCGCGATCACAAATCGAGGTTTTTCACGCCATATGGCCTCAGACCACTGCGCTCGCCTTCTATGCTTATTATTATATATTCTTTCATCATTTCAACCCCCTTTTACGGTACACAAATTGGAAAAAAGCATTGATTACGCTGAGTACAAACAATTTCGATTTATTTTCTATTAATTCACCTCAGGCCGAATGTGTGACAAGCTGACCTTGGGGGATTTGTCAGAAAATCAGCAGCAACGTTAAGGTGCCAATTAAGGGCTTTTTAGTATCAATTACAAAGCAACATTTCTCCACACCTCTGGGTATATAATCGACATTAATATGTACGTACATATGTGAGTAACATGAGCATAGGAGAAATCAAAGCCAGAGCAACGTACATTGGAATATTGATGACATGACCATGATGACACGAGCGAAGGGTCAGAAAATAGTTATTGTTTTAGCTGCTGGCGTTTTGGCCGTGATTTATTAAGAGCAAGAAAATGTCACTAGGATAATGTGTGTAATGGGAGATTAAAATAGATGTGTAAGACATAAAATACGATTATGTAATAGCATATGGACAAATTTTCTGTTGATTTTAGAGTGAAAGAAATTTATGGGTGTATTATTAATTTGCGCTTTGCTGAAATATCAACACATAATTATTGAAGTAATTAAAAAAGATGTGGATATACTACATGTGCAAGGATATGCCCATATGTATCTACATATGTACGAATACGTCTTGACGGTGGAAAAGATGGAGCTTAGATATTCAAGAGAAGAATTTGCTGGAGGGAAGTTTTTTGGTGCCAACAACGACAACCGAATCAGATCTACGAGGAAACACCGTGGTAGACGGACTCGCTTGACGATCTTGGAGCTTTCAGTAGGAGTCTTGTAAATAGGAGTAAACAGCTTAGGGACCCTCTCTAGAAATCCCTTTGAGAAGGCGTTTTTCGGATACTAGCAGGCAGGAATCTGCGTCTTCAGTGCCAACGCTTCCTAGGCGGGGCTGCCAGCCATTTCGCTTTGGAAAAACTAGCTTGCATGAACTATTGGAAAAATCAGCTTGCATGAACTATTGTCAAGGCCAGTCCAATCAGGAAAGCGGATTTATCTTAAGGACTTTAGACCAATCAGTATATCTTCGTTTCTGTAAGAGTCGTTTCTGTAAGAGTCGGACTTATCTTAAGGACTTAAGACCAATCAGCATCTCTTCGTTTCTGTAAGAGTCGTTTTAACCTGATTGGTGCATTTGTACTGAGTAAAACTTTACAAGAGTGGTCATCGGCATCGCAAATAGTTCATACTGGCCTGTCTCCCTATCCTTAATAATCTCCATGTCCAGTATTACAAATAAAATCCATTCTGATTGAAATTATTACCATACTTCTAGGGGGCGCAACGTCCTTGGGTGGGTAGGAGCTGTGATTTAAAAAAAACGCGAGAAGGTGCATGCCACAGGAAGTGTGCTTTTTCCTTTCTGTTGTGTCGTGAGAATATGGGATGGCCCTTAGAGTATTTGAGAAAAAAGTTCACCAGAAGATTATGGTCCAACGGCGAATATCGAAGGAGATTTAACGATGAGATATACGAGCTTTACGCAGATCTGACCATATGCCAGCGAATTAAAACCCCAAGGCTCCGCTGTCTCGCCGAATTCGGCAACAGAGGAAGAGGAATGCCTCGACTGAGATGGAAACAACGGGTGGAGGACGACTTGAACTCTCTTGGGGTTTCCCATTGGCGTACGCTATCGCAATATTTGGACCTTTAGGCGGGACAACATCTGATAGGTTTACTAATATAGAAATAGTAATCCATTGGCCCGAGAGCCCCTGTAACTAGATGTTAATCAAATTAAAATGGAGCGGATTCTGCTTATGAGGAGGCACAAGATGCCTCGATTGAGAGCGGTTATTACCTGACCCGATGAAGTAGCTGCATATGTAATATACAACACAGCGAGCTGCGATTGAAGTATAATCTAAAGAACAGGACTAAGGAAGATTCTCGTTGCAATGAATTTATGTCGGAAAGCCATCTCTATACACTGGGTTAGGCGTCGGGAAGTCTTCCTTTCATTCTATTGCACACCACTTCTCACAGCATGGCATATACCTATGTTTTCTACGTGTTATTTTGAACACATGTGACACTTCATACCCTAAAGTTATCATTAGCATTACAAATAGATTACCTCATGCTGTCAAACATCCACTTTCACACACCCGAACCCAGTCACACCAACCGCAGTCACACTTCTTCCACCGCTTAGCTAAGCTAATCTTCACGCTTTCTTGTGCAGCTAATACCACATTCACATCATGCCGACACTAAAATTCCACCCAATTTGGTATCAAATTACAAATTAAAATTTCTTGCTTTCACCAGCAGCCATAGCATATGAGGAAGCGTTCGTTGAAAATATACCAAGTAGAGCAACAGAGAAATGGAAGAAAAGATTTCGTTTCAAAACTGAATAAAATTAGTGGCGATGTTGCGGCATGTTGCACGCTGCAGTGGCAGTTAGTAGCAGGGGCAGGGGGTAAAACAGATTGTGTATTTGTCAGCATAAATGATTATTCTGCGAAAGGATTTCGAACAATCAGCGCGTTTCTCTTCTTGAGTGCGCCAGAGTGTGAGTGTTTGTGTGTGTGTGTGCGCGGAGTGTGCATAGGTTGACACCTCTTTTACGGGTCACTGACGAGTGACTTTACAGCCCTTTTTCAGGGAGGCGCTGTTTGCTAACGACTCAAGCGAAAAATTTACAAAGAAATTGAATGAGCCTAAAGGATTTGGTAGCGTTTTGCGTTTGACATTGCGTTGATGGATGTTTTGTTTTAATTTGAGCTGATTTATTTGTGACATTAATAATATATTTTTTAAATTATATATGGTTGATAGGCGTACTCGTAAACAACGCAGCTCGAGGCGTGTATGGCATTTGTCTTCAAGAAATGTCAACGACTGTGTACCCATGTGTTGTTGTTGTATGCGAGTAGCAGTGGTGGTGGCATTCAGTGATTAATTGCTAGTAATTAATGTGATTAATTACCTTATTAGTCTCAAATAGTTTTGTTAGTTGGAATGCTTTATTGGTAGCGTAAATGTGTTTGGGATTATAAGGGGATTTGGTTTGGTAATAATTTATGTTTTCACAGGTATTATCGAGCGTGTGCTGTGGGAACTATTTCGTGTTAACTTTAAAAACTGTTAAATTAGTGAAAAATTTAGTTTTTTTAAACATTAATATTATTTTGGATGATTTTTTTTGGGAGTTTTTTGGCGAGCAATTAATTGAGCAATGATGTCCTCTATCTCAACTTTGCCATTTCTGAAGCATGAAAACACACATGACTGGTCGTTCTAATAAAGTCAAAGGTATAACACCAGCTAACGATCTGGATCTGATAGGCCACATCCTTTCAGGCGTCCAGAGAGTTTCGCTCTCCTTTTACTTATATCATTTTGTTCAATTTAATTTAATCTTATTTCAGTTTTTCGTTTAATTATTTTTAATTTTATTTTCTTTTTATTTAGTTAAACTTTTTTAAATTTTTATCTCATTTTCTTTTCATTTTTTTTTGGTTTTTTTTTTTGTTATTTAATTTTTGTTTTACAATATTTATTTTATTTTATTTTACTTCACTTTTTAATTTAATTTAATTTAATTTAATTTAATTTAATTTTATTTTATTTTATTTTATTTTATTTTATTTTATTTTATTTTATTTTATTTTATTTTATTTTATTTTATTTTATTTTATTTTATTTTATTTTATTTTATTTTATTTTATTTTATTTTATTTTATTTTATTTTATTTTATTTTATTTTATTTTATTTTATTTTATTTTATTTTATTTTATTTTATTTTATTTTATTTTATTTTATTTTATTTTATTTTATTTTATTTTATTTTATTTTATTTTATTTTATTTTATTTTATTTTATTTTATTTTATTTTATTTTATTTTATTTTATTTTATTTTATTTTATTTTATTTTATTTTATTTTATTTTATTTTATTTTATTTTATTTTATTTTATTTTATTTTGTTTTATTTTATTTTATTTTATTTTATTTTATTTTATTTTATTTTATTTTATTTTATTTTATTTTATTTTATTTTATTTTATTTTATTTTATTTTATTTTATTTTATTTTATTTTATTTTATTTTATTTTATTTTATCTTATTTTATTTTATTTTATTTTATTTTATTTTATTTTATTTTATTTTATTTTATTTTATTTTATTTTATTTTATTTTATTTTATTTTATTTTATTTTATTTTATTTTATTTTATTTTATTTTATTTTATTTTATTTTATTTTATTTTATTTTATTTTATTTTATTTTATTTTATTTTATTTTATTTTATTTTATTTTATTTTATTTTATTTTATTTTATTTTATTTTATTTTATTTTATTTTATTTTATTTTATTTTATTTTATTTTATTTTGATTTATCTTTTTTTATTTTATTTTATAATTTTTACTTTTATTTTATTTTATTTTACATTATTTTGTTTTATTTTTTTTAGTACGAGTGGTTAAATAGCTTAAAAACTAGTTAAAATATTCAAAAATGTCGTTAAAATGTTTAAATTTTAATAAATTAAAAACAACACAAAAGACTCAAGAAACGAACTTTTCAATTTAACTTTATTTTTAATTTATTTTTATTTTATTTTATGTTAATTCAATTTAATATTACCATTCAAGCTGGGGTGCAATTTCAAAATTTAATCTAGTAATTCCTCTAAAAAAATTCAACGGTTCAACACATTTCTCCAACCTTTTTCAAAATTCAAATCTTATCTTAA
>CAXKVI010000001.1:5810850-5815850 GCA_964058755.1 Campiglossa producta | reverse complement strand
GTCATTTGGGAATCGTTTTTGGATAATTTTTGGGTCATTTTGGGTTCAATTTCGAATTTTTTTGGGAACTTTTTGGGGTCGTTTTGGGATAAGTTTAGGATTATTTTGAGTAAGTAAAGTTAGCGCTAAATTATTTTATTTTATTTTATTTTATTTTATTTTATATTATTTTATATTATTTTATTTTATTTTATTTTATTTTATTTTATTTTATTTTATATTATTTTATTTTATTTTATTTTATTTTATTTTATTTTATTTTATATTATTTTATTTTATTTTATTTTATTTTATTTTATTTTATTTTATTTTATTTTATTTTATTTTATTTTATTTTATTTTATTTTATTTTATTTTATTTTATTTTATTTTATTTTATTTTATTTTATTTTATTTTATTTTATTTTATTTTATTTTATTTTATTTTACTTTATTTTATTTTATTTTATTTTATTTTATTTTATTTTGTTTTATTTTGTTTTATTTTATTTTATTTTATTTTATTTTATTTTATTTTATTTTATTCTCTTTTTTTTATTTTTATTTTTTTTTTCTTTATTTTATTTGGGTATATCTTCGCCTTTTGGCATGCCATTTTCCGAATCGATCTCATAGAAGGTTCACTTCTAGAATACACTTCCTATACATACATATATAGTGGTTGATTTGTTTATCAATGCAGCATCTCTTCGAGTGCGCCTATCGCATATTTACATCAATTAAACAAAATCACATTCTCACTTAGCAAACATTGTAATTAACAATGAATGTTTTTTTTTTAAATTGCCACACTCCAACCCCTATAAACTTGAAAACCGCTGCGCTGGAGGCTGTCAGCTGTCTGGTAGCTCATTTCTTTGATAAACAAAAAAAAAAAAACTAACAGGTTTTTTTTAGTTTCCTGATGCAATTAACTTTTTACCGTATGTTCATAATGAGTTGGATCGTTTTTAAAATATACGAGTCAAAGGGTAAGTAAAAAGGTAAAACTAGTTTTTATACTAGTTTCAGGGAGTTTGGAATTTTGGTATATGAAGTTACTATCACAGAACAATTTTAGTGTCTCGAGTGCTAATCGAAATTTTAGGGATGTCTTACCATAAAAAGGGTGGCCCGATCTTCACCTACGAATCTAAAACTAGGCTCAAAGTTAATGACTAATAACCATTGAAATAGGTATCCTCACTAGAAAGAATCAGATTTAACGGTTGGTTACTATCTTCTTTCATTTCATAGTGCCCAAATCGTTTGCCTTCTAAAAAGGCGTCAAATTAGCTAACCAAGTTTGTTATTTCATTCAAATTGTATCGGCTTCAAATCAAAAAGTGTCCCCTGACAATTCAATTACCTCCAATAAATAGGAACAGGAAAATGAAAAGGTCCCTCAAGTAATGCAATGCGAGCTGTCGAGTTAATGGGAAAAGGAAACGATATCGCGCCGAAGTGCTAGAGGGCAACAAAGCGTTTGCGATCAACAAGGGTGGCAATAAAGTGCAATTCAACCAGTTGAGGTACAAGCAAAATAAAAATAATGCATTTGTGTGTGTTGGTGAGTGAGCGACAGCCAACTATTGTGAAGACAAAGGCTGCCACTTTGGTACATTTTCGGAGCAAAAATGGACCTTTTTATACGCAGCTGAGCGGTCAACTTTCTTTTTGGATTTGAAAGGACTTTTCCCGAAAATGTACAAAATATTGATTTCTTAACATTTTCAATTTTAAAATTGCCTATAATTCGGGGCGTTGACGAAAAGGCTTTCAAATTCAGAAAAAAAACGTCCTCTGGGTAACTTAAAAGAAAAAATGAATGCCAAAAATTCATTTATCGACCCAAAAACCCCCCTTTTCACATTTTTGTGAGAGAAATAATTTAATTTAATTAGCTTTTGTAATAGGTGAGCCAATTATCGAGAAAAAAAAACAAGACGGAAAAACTCGCTTCCTCAGACTTAATTTAACATCTTTAGTTTCTTGGAAAAAATCTTGAAATATTTATTTATGGATTAATCCAATTTATCGTAATTTGTGCATTTACAATTTTTAATCTTATACGAGAAATTGAGCACAATTAGTGCTTTAATTGCGCAATTAATGGCCTGTCTTTTTCACCTAGAAGTATTTCCTTTCATCTAAAAAATTTTGTTCTAAAATTTATATGGGGAAAATACTCAAGTTTCTTAAAAATATTTATAAATTTGTGAAAGTAGGTGGGCACCGCCCACTTTACATTGAATTCAGTGAATTTTACAAATACAATCAAGTTTAAATCAAAAACTTTTTGAAGATATAACAAAATTCGGGGCATAAACTACTTGTGTTGCAGGGAAATTTTCAAAAAACAAGGGCGGATCCACGAGGGTGATTTTCAGATTTTAACCCTCCCCTTCGGGATTCAAAAAGTCATTCTTTTCACAGTAATACAGCAAAAAAAAGTTGGACAAAAAAAGTAAAAGTCGAGTTTTAAGAATCAAAAATGTTCTCGGAAAAATAAAATTTGGCCCAGCCCCTACCCAAAATCCTGGATACGCCACTACCAGAGAATAATAAGAACAAAATCTGCCAAAGTACCACGTTCACTTTTATAAAAAAAAAAGATTTTTAAAATTTTAAGGAAAATTCAATACATTTTCGTTTTTAAATTTGGAAATTGGTCATTATTGAAATAAGTTCTGAGATAGAGGGTTTTGAAAAATATCTTGAAATAAGCTTATCTCCAGTAGTTGTAGTATTATCATCATAGCTTAAAAACGGTTATTTTTTACATTTTGGTACTTATTACAAAAAAATTTCGCCCAAATAAAAAAATTACGTGGCAACCCTGCTAAAGATACACCTTTTCAATTTAGAACAAGCGATGATACATATTTTGCATGTTCACAGCTTAAATGCACACAGTTACATACAAACACACATATTTAAAACATACGAACCTTCTGCGTAAAAGGATTTGCATATCGAGGTTTTATGCCACACCCCTGTCATTGCGGGAAATTTAGCTGCAGGCTGCCAAGCTAATTTAATAATTTATCAATTTCATTGAAACTACAAACAATACAAAGAGTCGTACAAGCTCGTAATGGGCGATTATTTAAATTTTTCGAGTGGCACTGCAAACATCAAGAGACAAACACATTTAAATGAACGTAAATCGAGTCGAACGAATATATGTATGTAGGTACAACCAGAGCAGATGAATGAATTCAAATGCTGAGGCGGTGCAACGTTGTAGCTATTATCCCTTTTAGCTGATATGCCCATTGTTGCCATTGTAGACGCGTCAAATGGGTAATAATTTAAAAATTTCCACACTAATCACTAAACATTCAAATGAGCAGCAGCAACAACAAAAGTGGCATTTACATACATGCCGACAAACATACGAAGGTCCTTTGGTATATAAAATTGACACCCTTTGGCAACAATAGGCCAACAGGCAATTTATATGATAGTGGCGTTGTTGTTGCTTGTAGTTGTAACAAACTTTAAAATCACGGTAATGTGGCAGCAAGGCGCAATTATTCAAAATTGTTTTACGAAAATGCAGACAAATTGAAAACCATTTATTTGTAATTGGTGCAACTAATGTATTGCTCTGCGTGTTCTTCGCCATCACAACGCTACCGTTAAAATCTTACTTGAAATAAAATGTGCACGCGATTAAATAAGTTCTTATTTACCCAGTTAGCATGAGTGAGGCAGTTTTATCATCAAAATACATAGGTCAAAATCAAACGCCTAAAATTATGTTAATATGATGGCCACAGTTTACCCAATTTTTGTTTAAATAAATTTACAAAGTTTTTTCAGGGACTTGTTTGGGCCTACATTTCGATCTCTAATCATCAATCAGTAAGTATGTACATCGAGAAGGACCATAAATCTTATGGAGAACTTTTCTCTCGAATACTGCAACTTCTTTCGAAAATGTCTAAGAGAAGAGCGGTATATCAGAAAAGATTTATATAGCGTGATTTTTCTTCTTCGGAAGTAAGCTTCACTTTTCAGTTGTCTAGCCTAGTCCCGTGCGTGAAAATGGATCCTAAAACTCAAGTTAGATACATATCTAGCAGCGCAAAGATCTTAATTGTAATCAATTTTATACAATGGGATGTGAGTGATACGCGATTAAACATAAGGACCGACAGACCAAAATTCTAAAAAACGTTTTTTTTTTTGTATTACTCTAATAAAGAGCTCAGGCATGAATAGACAAACATCACCCTCTTACTACCTTCTTGTTTGTATTTAGATTAGAGATTTTTCTGGGTTGAGCTTTCTAGCAAAGGCTTGGTGGGTATAGGTATGTATACTTACATATGGCTATCTGTGCATATGCAAATACAATATGTAAAAATTTTTACCATTGATCTTATTGATTTGGTTTTGGGGTTTGACTTACCACCATACTTTAGTGGGTTTTTTCACTATTGACCGCACTGACAATACTTTTTCTATTCTTACCTCGATGTTGCTCCACATGACAAACCCCACCATGTAATCACATATGTATGCCATAGCCACAACCAAATCAAATATTTGAGTATTTTTAGTATTTGCATAGAAAATTAGAATTTTTTCAGAACGTTAGAAAAAGTGTTTACAAAGCCATGCATAGCGCGTAGATATATACATACATGTGTGGAAAACAACGATATGGCTTTATAAATATTCAGGTGGTTTTGGTATAGCCTAAAATGTATTTAGAGTTTTGATAGCTGCTGCTAATAGAGTTAGCACATAAATTTAAATTCTCAAGTGCTAAACGCCAACAAAAAAATTTGCTAACATGAGGATTGATAGAAAAAAAAATAAAAAATTAAATAAAAGAAAAGAAATATAAGGAATAAATAAGATAAAATATAATAAAAAAAATTAATAAAAAAAAAAATAAAAAAATAAAATGAAATAAAATAAAATACATAAAATAAAAAAAAAAATTAAAAAAAAAAAATTTGCTATAAAAAATAAAAAAATTAATCAAAGAATAAAATATATAAGGA
>CAXKVI010000001.1:5783350-5805850 GCA_964058755.1 Campiglossa producta | reverse complement strand
GCCCGGATACTGAAAATGATGCCGCAGGAAGTGTCATCGTTGTGGTTTTATGTATCGCACATGGGTTGATAAAATTTATTTGTTAGCTTCTCCGATTACCTATTAGATATTGGTGTTTTTTGTTTGGCATGTGTGATTGATTAACGGTGTGCTGTTTTGGATTTTACTAAATAAATGTATGTTATAGTAGGTAATGTGACATTTTTATAAGCTACAACAGTATAAATAAATTATCTTATAACTTTAAACGAGCTATTGTTGTTGTTAAGACAAAAGTACTCCCCGAAAGTTTTAGGGAGTGATGTCGAAATTGACAGTCCTTAACCGGATATGAACCCGGTACGCTCCGATACTCCCTTACGGTACTGCCCGACTGTCTCGGAAGTGATTTGACAAGACCAGTGGAACCTTCTAGGTCATGTCATCCCTCCATCCGTAAGGAAGGAGAAGATGGGTAATAAGAGGTGAGAGGTATCATATCCATAGATCAACTATCGAGTTAGCACGTCATTAGCTTTGTGCATATTTCTCGCCTCTTATGACCGGTATGTCTACCTCGGGAATATTCTAAACCCCTATCCCGCAGGGGCTATTCTTATTTGTATATTTGTATATCCGGTACTATCTCGGTAACCGCTTGACCGATTTGCATGAAATTTGGCATACAGACAGTATGGTTGTTTCTAAGAATAGTCTTTTTGTGTTGTCACTTGGGCGGTTCACAGGGTTGCCTGATATCTCAACTTTTTAATATATTGAGCAAGGTATGTCAATATGAGTATCAAACGAAAGGCATTTTCGGCGATATACCAAATAAAATACTTTCCAGTAGGGTTGCCACCTAGGGTTGCCACCTAATCGCAGTATATTTGTCTAATCGTATATCCGGTACTATGTCGAGAACCGCTTGATTGATTCAATAAAATTTGGCATGGAGATAATAGGCTTAGTTCTAAGACTTTTCCCTTGGGACGGTTTAGGGGGTTGCCACCTATCTAAATTTGTTCAAATATTGAGCAAGGTATATCAAGATTAGTATAAAATGAAAGGTATTTTCGGCGACATAAGGTTGCCGGCCAGGTTTGTAATTTTACCTTATCATCGTTAAATTTCCTTCGATACTCGCCGTTGGCATCACGGGAAGGACCATAAATCTTCCGGAGAACTTTTCTCTCAAATACTCCAAGGGCCATCTCATCTTCTTTTGACACTGTCCATGATTCCGAGCCGTACATCAGGACTGGTATTATGAGAGACTTATAGAGCGTGATCTTTGTTTGTCGAGAGAGGACTTTACTTCTCAATTGCCTACTTAGTCCAAAGTAACACTTGTTGGCAAGGGTGATTCTCCTTTGGATTTCTAGACTGATATTATTTTCGGTGTTAATGCTGGTTCCCAAATAGACGAAGTCTCTCGCCGTTTCAAACTTATTCCTGTCAGCCAGCATCTCAAGCTCCTCACACTCACGCCTTTCGGCTTCACGTTTCTTTTTTCTGAAAAGGCGCCTCTCTTCCTTCCTCGCCTCACTATAGCGTTGCCATGCACTCTTTCTGTCCGAGGCAGTGCTACATTCCTCATCGTACCAGTTGTTCTTGCGGGCTCGCTGAAACCCTATAGCGGCCTCAGCGGCGGTATGCAATGAGTGAGAGATATGCTTCCATTGCTCGGTTACAAAAAATTACTACGATTGTATATTAGCTTAAGCTTGTTTTGAAAGCTTTTTTGGTCGGTTGTACAAGTTTCGAAATTTAAGTAGCCATCAAAATGTCTGCAAGGATAACACTACTGAAGCGCATAAGAAGGTACTTAAGTATTTCTGAAATCCATTTACAACTTTCTATTTGAAATCCTCAAAAAAAAAAAAACTAAGTATTTTAGTAGAAAATTACAAAATTTACGGTCAAAGGTTATCAACAACAATGGCGCGTTCAAAAAATAACAACAGCTACAAACAAAGTGAAGTCGTTTTCATTTCAAATTAACCAAAGAATTACCTTTAAGTGCGAAAATCCCGACGCATTCAAGGATAATACGTTCTCAAGTCAGCTCAAGAGTTTGTGAGTTGAATGGTCACGGATCAGTGACCGTTAAGTGTTGTAGTGCAGGAGGGGGCGGGGGGGCTTTTATTTCTCTACAAACTTGTAAGCATGTCTGAGAACATGTAGATACTTAATTTTATACTTATAGCAAATTTTTTTTATGAACAAATATATTTTTTTCCTTTTTGTGTTGGCGAGTGGATTTTCAACACATTTCCACCCACCACACAACTTAATCCCTTAAGGCTCTTTTAACTTTACACAACTGCCCAGCCATTTAAGCGTTGGGTTATAGGACAAGTTCATATGCGTGTAAAAAAATTAAACTTCGACAGATGGACAGGGGTTATTCCAGAGCAATTTTTCACATTTCAAATACATTTTTTATTTTATATTTTATTTTTTAGTATTTACTTATATATTTTTTTGTTATTTTGTGTAGTTTGCTGGAATTCCTAGGCGGGTTATCAAATTAAAAAAAAAAATAATAAAACGAGTCTTGATCTCGTAAAGTTATTTGAATAAAATGTATTTTATACAAATTCAGCTTTAAAAAAAGTAGAGCCCAGTATATCGCAAGGGGAACGACCGATTTCCATAACCGTTCGATTTTGTATGGAATAACCCACCTAGTATCCTTAAATCCATATGTATATTTCCATATACACGATTTTGTATGCAATCTCAGCTATTTTAAGCGCAAAGGAAATTGTGTGGGTTTTGTAAAGATATTTTATTTAAAAATTGTAGTTGTGTGGGTGTTGAGAATTGTAGAAAAATCCCATCAACACATTTAAGTTTTAATTGAGTGTATGCGTATAAAAGTTATAAACTCCTTGCAAATGAGTTGAATGGAAATTAAAAATGCCAGTTGTGTTTGTGTGTGTATGTGAGATTGCAAATTGCAAAGAGGATAATGTGTAAGAGAAATTAAATACAAAAGTTTTCGTTGTATTTAATGGAAATTAAACAATTTGGCATAAACTTTGGCTGTAAGTAAATTTAGCTGAGCGTTCGTGTTAGCTACTCGCAAGAGGCGTCGTAAATATACCCTGCAGTGATACACTATGACAGAAATTGTATGCTTTGCACGTCCTTCTAGTCCGCAACCGTCTGTTTCCAAATGAGCAAATGACCCGGGATCCTGGTAGCGTAAATGAAACACAGCCTAATGAGCATATTTAGATATTAAACACATTTACCGTAAAGAGCGTCTCATGAAGAAAGGCCGAGCTTTTTCTCAGACTACATAGATTTATTGAGTAAAAGCTAGGTAGGACTTTCAGGCGTTCCAAAATTCATCTACACGGCTAAAAATCGAACCGAAGTGTAAAAAGCTTACAATGCCAAAAAGGGTAGTCATGTAGTTCTGGCCTAGAAAAAAAAACAGAAATAGGCTGTTTGTGAGATATGGGCGTATGTGTGTTAAACTTTCGTAAAAGTTTTACAAATACTTCATTACCATTTTTGTCGGCTTTTTTCTCCCCAAAAAAGGGTAGTATGAGTAATTGATGCATTTAGGTTGCTAAATATTGTTGTTACCATTTCAAAATGTTTTTTACTTTATTTTTCATCATTAATTAAAGCATTAAAAGCTTATTAGTGTTAGAACGATTTGGAGTTGTAGTAAATAAAGAAGAAAAAACTAATACTCAAGTGAACCTAAAAAAATAGTCCGGTCAATATAGACATGAAAATCTGAAAAACATTTGGCGGTTTTTGAAAAACATTTGCTCTTTTCGTAAAATCATTTCACCTGTTCGAAAAAACATTTTATCTTTTCTGAAATACAGTTGGGAAAAGTGTAGTCTGGTAAATTTAAAAAATTCCGAATGGAAATTTTTTTTTTGCGTAGGTTAAGTTCACCCCAAGGAAGAAAACTGCAAAAGTACCCATCGATCCCATGTGTGGCAAAAAATTTATTCGGAGACAAAAGTCGAGAAAAATTCAAGTATGTCGAGGAAACTTACCGTTTTCGAAAAAAGTCCATAAAACCTAAAATTTTGACCTTTGACCACAAATAACTTTTTTAGCACATATTGGATTGATTAGGGCTTTTGAGGTTTCCTATGTGAAGGTAAACCTAAGCTGTATGCAAAAATTTGGCTCTGTGGGAATTATTGTTGTTTCAAATGTCTATATTGACAGGACTTAAACGTAATTTTGTTTGATGACAACTCGGTTGCGATCCTGTGTCAGCTTCAATATTTATATATATTTTTTTGCGTAATTTTTACTATAATTTTCGCTTAACTTTTACTATTTTTGCGTAATTTTTACTATATTTTTTGGGTAATATTTTGCTATATTTTTTACGTATTTTTTATCATAATTTGTGTTTAATTTTTGCTAGATTTTTAATCTAAACTTTACTAAATTTTTTGTGTAAATTTTACTTTTTGTCTAATTTTTACTATTTTACCATAATTTTTGTGTAATTTTTGCTATATTTTTAATTTAAATTTTTACTATATTTTTTTGCATGTTTTTTTACCATAATTTTTGCTATATTGTTAATGTAAATTTTTCTAATTTTTTTGAGTAAATTTTACATTTTTGTGTAATTTTTACAAATTCTTTTCTGTATTTTTTACTATTTTTTGTGTAATTTTTACTATTTTTTTCGCGTATTTTTTTGCTTAATTCTGAAAACCCTCCCCGTGGATGAAGCCAAATGGGATCCATGGATCCGGCTCTGCTCGTATTCAAATTATTATCGGCGCGCGCAGGTGGGTAGAAATCAGTAGATAAATTAAGTGTCTTTATTAACAAAAGCCCCTTCTTACTAACCCTCTTCTTCCTGAATCATACTTATATACACAAATCATATTAAGTACATTTTCACCCCAACCAATTTGTCCATGCTCTCATGATTGTTGTTTGAGTTCTTTAAAATGTCAAATGTACTTTTCATAATTTATGTCACTGATCGCCTGCTCCTTTCAATATAATTCCTAATACCAATTCACTTACATTTTTACAGCCCTGCATACAAGGACATTTTTGAGTGCCTCTGCTTGTAAATCGTTTGTTTTCGTGGCTCAAGTATTTATTCTCACCACTTTGTACGTTGACATTATTCGTTTGTTGGCGCTATTGATGCTGTCATTATTGTTTGTTTTAAGTATTTTTTTTTTTTTTTGATATTCTTTTATTATTTTGTGTATACAGCTTGTTTGTTGGCATTTGGTTATTTATTGTTTGCTTGCATTATTTTTAAATTGACTCTAAATCTGTCAAACGTGAAGCATTTTTCGGACACTCAAGCGCACCGAGTCGGGTACTTATGTAAATTGACCCATGTCGTTGGTTATTTTGGCATGTGCTCTACTACTTGAAGTGTGCCATGATTGTAAGAGCGTAATTTTAGGAGATGAGTTAAAATATATTTGGACTTATTTTACTTCATATTTCGTCCCTCCCAACGAAGACTAACACGGTTGAATTTTCTGCGTCGAAGACTAACACACTTCAGTTTTCTGCGTCGAAGACTAACACACTTCAGTTTTCTGCGTCGAAGACTAACACACTTCGTTCTCTGCGTCGAAGACTAACACACTTCAGTTTTCTGCGTCGAAGACTAACACACTTCGTTCTCTGCGTCGAAGACTAACACACTTCAGTTTTCTGCGTCGAAGACTAACACACTTCAGTTTTCTGCGTCGAAGACTAACACACTTCGTTCTCTGCGTCGAAGACTAACACACTTCGTTCTCTGCGTCGAAGACTAACACACTTCAGTTTTCTGCGTCGAAGACTAACACACTTCGTTCTCTGCGTCGAAGACTAACACACTTCGTTCTCTGCGTCGAAGACTAACACACTTCGTTCTCTGCGTCGAAGACTAACACACTTCAGTTTTCTGCGTCGAAGACTAACACACTTCAGTTTTCTGCGTCGAAGACTAACACACTTCGTTCTCTGCGTCGAAGACTAACACACTTCAGTTTTCTGCGTCGAAGACTAACACACTTCAGTTTTCTGCGTCGAAGGCTAACACACTTCGTTCTCTGCGTCGAAGACTAACACACTTCAGTTTTCTGCGTCAAACATACAGAGAACGAAGTGTGTTAGTCTTCGACGCACTTAACTCAACCGTGTTAGTCTTCGACGATATATTTTGTTTAATTTTTACGATATCTTTTGCTTAATGTTCACTCTTTTTGCTGTGAATTACTGTGAAAATTATGACTTTTCGCATTTCTAAGGGGGGCAGGGTTTGAACCTAAAAATCACCCCCGTGAATCCGCCCCTGATCCTACATATTAATTTTTATGACATCTTTTTGAGCCCCATATATGAAAGATTGTGCTTTTTGATTATTTGTACAGTAGGTACTGGTAAATAAATGAAATATCTGGTAATATTATACTAACATTAGGGTGATCCAAAGTACGATAGGAGGTCGTTTCAGCATATTAATGTTCTAGTACATGGACGATCAATATTTACTCTTTTGTTCTAGATACTCATTACTAAAGCTATAGTCTATATAGTAAAGCTATAGTGGCCATTAGTTTTTAAATCCTTTTCCATATAAAAAACTAGGTGGCAACATTTGGTGGTTAATCTACTTAGAAATATTTTCATGGAAAAACTACGTAAAATATTTTTCTGCTGGTATTACTCATATTGACAAGTCCTAATTATTTTAAAATAAATTTATATTGGTGGCAACCTAGTAAAAAATCTTCAATGGCAAAATCTAGATAGAAAATCTTAGAATATATTAAGTTATTAAATCTTAGTAGATGCGCTATAAATTCAAAAAAATATTCACGGTTTTTTTAAGGAACAATCTACTGTATCTTAATATTCTTGCGATTCGAGTTTCAGCAAGCGAATGTGATATACAAAAACATTTATCTGTTTTTTTGATACCTTCAGGAATGAATGCACTTTATTATTATCAATTTAAAACTTTAGCGAAAGCACTGGAATTGCATTGAAAGATTCCTCTTCACAAAATCGAGCATTATACAAACTTCCGTGAATCAGCCTAAATTTTTTAATATAAAACACTACCTGTAGTTGAGAAAATTTAGTTGCACCAAGCACGTTTTAAGTATGAAATTTTTATCCTGTATCATTTTACTTTGTATCATAGCTACAGGTTTCGGTAAGTTAATAAATGGTTATAGGTCAGGATTTTTTTGAAAAAGGGGTCTTATTTCAGAATTTAGTTGAAGAGCTGAGGTAGAGCATTTTTTTTTAAATATTTTGAAGTATCGCGATCGTTTTTGAGTAGCTTCCTGCTCAGCTAGATACCTAAAACTAGACACCCAGTTAAAATGCAATAAATGATCAAAAAATTCGCTATGCCTTTAAAATTGAGAATCTTGTGATCAAATTTAAACTAGCTTCCCGACGAGCAAACTACTTAAAAAAGGACGTATAGTTTAGGACACGATGCGAAACAACTTGTAGAAAACAAAATTCAGGTAGATGGCGCGATGATCAAAATACCTGAAAACTTCGCAAAAACAGTGAGAATCTCTAAGTCCTCTTGTTGTTATACATATACTTACATATGCTATTTTACTATATTATATCTAAAATTAGTTAAGTGTTGAATAACTACAACTTTATAATAACATACATGTGCATTATTTTTAACTACTTACATAGGTGGTAAACCGCTTCTTAGCTGCCCGCCCATCATACGATCGGTACAACGCGGACAAAGGGTTTGTGAACCGCTGTGTAGGGCTAAAGGAACACCGATAATGCGTTGTGCCACGTCACGCTCTGCGGGCTTAATTAAAGTCTGTCCCGGAAACTGCTGTCGTTTCGGTTCGATCTGTCAGTATCCTTTAAAATTCGCTTGAATGTTGGTCAAAAATATTTTGAAACAAATAAATATCAAGATTTAAAAAAAAAAAAACCTATCGCAGTGCTACTTACATAAAGTCACACGGGGTTTGTGGGAATTTGCTTCTGTATGCAATAGCTAAATCGTCTGTATATGCCACTATTTTCGAGGATGGTCGATTGTAACCGCTTACTCAAAATTAAAAACCGCATATTAATAAAGCTACAGCTCGAAAGTAATCGATTTGTTGCAAATGTTTTATGCTCTACAATTGAAATCAAAATATTTGCGTTTTTTCCGAATATTTACCTAGTAAGCACCCAGCAAACCATAAGAGCTGTAAATGAGCGCATATAGGACTCTCTCCTTAGAGCGCTCAAATTCATAATGAGCTACAGAAATAATCATAAACAGTCATAAAATGCTTATATTTGAGTGGCTTTTTCTATGAAACTGGTCATCAGGGTTGGGCATATTTGCACTACCACTAAATTGCACTGCCACTAAATTTTTAGGGATTGTTAAAATCAAAAATGTAGTGTTATAAATATACATATGTGTACACTTACCAAAGCTGTGCATTTGCAAACTACCTGCTTTTACTCGAACTCTTGTTTTACTGAATTATTTGTATCAAAGCTTTTTTGCTATTTTTTAAGTTTGTAGTAGGGATGCAAATTCCCCATTTTTAGGTCCAGAAATTCTCGGGATTGCAACAAAAAATTTAACTTATTCAGGCAGGTTCTGGCAATTCACTTCCGAATAAAATTTGTGAAAATTTAAAAATTCCTATGTAGTTTGACAAAATTTTCACAAATTTTATTTGGAAGTGATTTGCAGAACCTGCCTGATTATAATTTTTGTATGTCTATCTGTCAGTCTGTGTGTATGTTTTAGGTCGTATCACTCGAAAACTGTTGAATGTATTTGAATGAAACTTTCACCATTGTCTTGGTTCATGTTCAACTTAAAATTGTAGATATCCCTTATTTCGATAACTCAACGGGTTTCAGAGTTATCGCCCAATATCTGGAGCAAGGGTGACCGAGTGCTGTCATAAGCAACGTGGTGTTTAATTTAAATTGCACAGCTGGTTTCGGAGATATCTCCTAAAATTTTGCCGGGTCTACTAGTTATAAATAAAATAATTTTATTAAAATAAAAAATACAAAATGGCATAACGTATTTTTACTATTAATTTTAAGGTAGGTACTCGAACGATAATGATAGCAGCATTGATGCTTAACCCAGTGCATATAAGAGTCTTTTTTGCATAATTTTTTTGTACCTTTAAGAGATTTTTTCTCTTTTCTATTTGTATTCATTTTATTTCTGTTTTCTTTTGCCTTTGTCTTTACATCTTTATTTTCCAATAGTTTTCACATTCTATTTTTCAAACCCTTAACCGTACCCTTCCTAAATAGATGTAATTAAAGAGATATGTAACTATTATTTTCCATACATAAAACAATCATTATTCTGAAAATAAATTTTCTTATTAGGTGTTCTTAGAAAAACTTTTTCAAATAGAAAATATTCTGACATTTAAATCTAAATAATGAAAGTGCTTACACTCAGGAAAACTCATAAAAAAGCTCATATAAGAGCTGAGATTTAAGAGCGCTTCGTAGCTGGTTTGCTGGGCAAAGTCATCGCAAACGAGCTTGTAAATTGATGTTTTCTCGAATAAAATTCTGACAAAAAATCGTTTATGAAAGCTTTTTTTATGTCTACTGATTAAAGAATAGCTTGTAAAACGCAATGTTCGTAAAATGTAAGCACCTTGCTGGCTGGTAAGAAATTCTAATTATTCGTAATCATGCATGGAATTTTTAAAAAGAATTTTTCGTTTTGAATTCTTTTCAAAGTGAAAAAAAGTATATCGCACACCTAGATTTCAATTATTCGTAACCATGAAAAGAAATTTTCGTTTAAAATTCTTTTCGAAGTGATTATATCGCCCACCTAGAACTGAACAGAGATAAAACTAAAAAAATCAAGATTTTCAAATAACTCGAAAAACTGCCTGTCTATCCCATGTATGCCAATGGTATTTTAAATTTTCAACAGTCCTTTTCTCGGGGAGTAGTGGAGCTATTAGGTTATCGAGTATACAGATCGATGGGTATTGCATCGGAGAGCATTGTAGTATGCACAGCTCAAAATTGCAGATTTTTGAGTTAGCTCCCTTTAGATCGAAGTGTGTGTTATTTTTTGAAATTTATTCGAAGCCAGTATAAACATGTAGTATTGGGGTTTGCTTAAAACAATTGGATATACCACTTTTTCTGTCATATTATCTCCAGTTCTTTGGAGATGGTAGGGACTAATTTGATATAACCACTCAGTTGTCTAACCTAAATACTTCCAGAGATATCGACTATGAAATATTTCATTCATATGGGAGGCACCACTCCCCCTTTTTGTTATCCCCAGTTTTTTTAGATGTGGTAGAGATCTATCTCATCTAACCCCTCACCAAATTTCAGTGGTCTAACCTAACTACTTCCAGAAATATGGGCTAAGAAATATTTAATTCGTATGGAAAGTGGCACGCCGTAGTTTTTTTCTTTATCTCCAGTTGGAGGTGTTTAGGGCTCATCTTACATAATCCTCACAAAATTTCAGTGGTCTATGGCATATTGAAACATTCCTCTTCAAAAATTCGCTATGCCTTTAAAATTGAGAATCTTGTGACCAAATTTTAACTAGCTTCCCGACGATAAAACTGCTTAAAAAGTGACACATAGTTTAGGACACGATGCGAAACAACTTGTAGAAAACAAAATTCAGCTAGATGGCGCGATGATCAAAATAACTGAAAACTTCACAAAAACAGTGAGAATCTCTAAGTCCTCTTGTTGTTATACCTTTACTTACATATGCTATTTTACTCTATTATATCTAAAATTAGTTAAGTGTTGAATAACTACAACTTTATAATAACATACATGTACATATATTATTTTCAATTACTTAGTTTAGCTTTGTTTCTTTCCTGCTAATTATGAATAATTATGAATAATTATTCCTAAAAAAGTGTTCTTTGAAAAAATTAGCAGCGAATTCAGCAGCTTTTTGACATTTAATTGAGAGAGAGAGCGCCAATTCGCTGCAAGTTATTGCTGGAGATTTTTCGTCCAGCAGAAACCAGCAAGCAAGAACAGCTGATCGATGACATAGCAAAACAACAACAAAAAATGTAAATTCAAATTGTTAGCCAATCAGAAACGTAACAGCTGTTTTGTCTGCAAGTTTCTGCTGAACCCTGTTCGACGAAAAATTAGCAGAAATGAGATTTTGACAGCTTTCTAAAAGACTCTCTTCTGCTGACAGTTCTTTGCTGGAGATTTCAAGAAACAAAGCTTTTATCAACCGTTTCGTAGCTGCCAACCCATCTTACAATGGGTACAACTCGGACAAACGATTTGTGAACAGCAGTGTAGCACTAGCGGACTACTGATGCCGATTTGCGCCCCCTCACGTGCTACATCCAAAATTAGTGTCTGTAAACCAAACTGCTGCCGTACCCTTTCGGAATGCCAGTATCCTTTAACGTTCATGTTTCCCAAGTAACGTTTATGTGTAACTTGCTGAGTTTATGAATATGCATATCATGATAAATATAAAAAAATATAAATATAAATATAAATAAAAAACCTAAAAAATTCCTACAATATGGGTATCAAACGAAAGGTGAAGGCCCCAGGTTTCATTTGGACATCGACATATTTCGATAAATTTATCGATAACTGAGTTATTGTCAAAATGTGGGTATCAAACGAAAGTGGAAGTCCAGAGGTTTCGTAGGGACTGCTGTATTTTTCGATATATTTATCTGTAATTTCATAGGTCATTTGACTAAAAAGTAAAAAATAAATATAGTTTAAAAAAACGAAAACTGACGCTTTTAGAGAGTATTGAACTAAAAAGTTGAAAATAATTTTAAAACCCTACACAGTAGTATTGTGGAAAAAGCGTGGTCCGCTTTGTGCCATAATTTTCGTATATCGAGCGCTCGACGCTTTTCCCACATAATGCTAGTTTCTTTACTGCGCTTTCACTAGCTTTACTTGTACATTAGAGCGTATCACGGTGTATGGAGGAAAAAAAAGTTGAAAATGTTCCCCCCCAGTTTGAACACTTACCTTATGAGGTTTTCAAGAAAAATTTTTTAATTTTTTTGTCACCCTGTAAAAACAGCGAAATTTGTTTTTTTCTATAATTTCTATATTTCTCGTTCGATTTTCAAAAGTGATACATTTTTAGAAAGGTATTCACCAAGGATTTCATCCATAGAAACTTTTAGCCCTTCATGCCAAGTTCAGTTTTTATTCTATTTTTACTAAAACCATCACCCTGTATTTGAAAAAAAAAAAAATTTTTTTTCGGAAAACAAAGACAAAAACGGCTAAAAGTTTCTATTGATGAAATATTGCCTTGGTGAATACCTTTCTAAAAATGTATCACTTTTGAAAATCGAGCTAGAAATATAGAGGTTATAGAAAAAAAACAAATTTCGCTGTTTTTACAGGGTGACAAAAAAATTAAAAAAATTTTTTTTGAAAACCTCATAAGGTAAGTGTTCAAACTGCGGGGGAGCATTTTCAACTTTTTTTGGTGATACGCCCTATTGTACATACATTCATATGTATGTTTGCTTCTTTGTATGTAACTCAAAAACTGTCACAAAACCCTTGAAATGTTCCTTCAATATGGGTGTCAAACGATAGGAGGTTGCATTTGGACTTCGATATATTTATCGATAACTAAGTTATCGGTCATAATGTCTACAATCTGGGTATCAAACAAAAAAGAAGCTCTACAGGTTTCTATTGGACTTTGGAATATTTCGATATATTTATCGATAACTGAGTTATCGGTCAAAATGAGGTTGTCCAATAATATTCAAAATTGCCTACAATATGAGTATCAAACGAAAGTGAAGGCCCAGAGGTTTCGTTTGCACTACGGTATAGGCCGATTTTATCAAATTTTTTGGAAAGTGGGCGTGGCACCGCCCACTTATGAGTCAAGCAATTTTCAAATTCGACTGCTAATAACTTCAGAATGGTGTGAGATAGATTTACGAAACTAGGTACCAGGCATGTTATGTTTATGTAGAGTGCTATCACAGAAAATAAGAAAAATCGGTGAACGACCACGCCCATTTTTGGACTAAAGTTCTCTAAACGAGAGTTAGGAAACCGGAATATGCAATATTAGAGTTAGCCTCAGTACATTTTCTGCTTCTTTTAAACGAAAATGAGTCCAGAATGAAACCATGTGCATATGTATTATTGGCCAGGCTTTTAACACCATTAACTATACAAAACAAAGAATAACAGCATTTTATGTGCACAGCTGGGTATGTAATGTTCGGTTTCACCTGAACTTAGACTTCCTTACTTGTTTTTACTACCGTGAATACGCCCCTGAAGATTGTGCTTTTTGATTATTTGTACAGTTGGTATTGGTAAATAAATGAAATATCTGGTAAATTTTTACCGACATTAGAGTGATCCAAAAACGATAGGATTTGGTTTCAGCATATTAATGTTCTAGTACTTGGACGACCAATATTTACTCGGCACTTTTATAGGTTGCCTTATAACTTAGTTTATTCTAGATACTCATTAGTAAAGATATAGTGGCCATTAGCTTTTAAGTCCTTTTCGATATAAAAAACTAGGTGGCAACATTTGGTGGTTAATCTACTTAGAAATATTTACATGTAAAAACTACGTAAAATACTTTTCTGCTGGTACTCATATTGACAGGTCCTAATTATTTTAAAAGAAATTTATATTGATAGCAACCTAGTAAAAAATCTTCAATGGCAAAATCTAGATAGAAAATCTTAGAATATATTAAGCTATTAAATCTTTCTAGATGCGCTATAAATTCATAAAGCTATTTACCGTTTTTTTTTAAGAACAATCTACTGTATTTAAATATTCTTGCGATTTGAGTTTCAGCAAGCGAATGTGATATACAAAAACATGTATCTGTTTTTTTGATACCTTCAGGAATGAATGCACTTTATTATTATCAATTTAAAACTTTAGCGAAAGCACTGGAATTGCATTGAAAGATTCCTCTTCACAAAATCGGGCATTATACAAACTTCCGCGAATCAGCCTAAATTTTTTAATATAAAAGACTACCTGTAGTTGGGAAAATTTAGTTGCACCAAGCACGTTTCAAGTATGAAGTTGTTATCGGGTGTCATTTTACTTTGTATCATTGCTACAGGTTTCGGTAAGTTAATAAATAGGTTATAGGTCAGAACTTTTTTGAAAAAGGTCTTATTTCAGAATTTAGCTGAGGTAGAGCATTTTTTTTTTTAAATATTTTGAAGTATCGCGATCGTTTTTGAGTAGCTTCCTGCTGAGCTAGATACCTAAAACTTGACACCCAGTTAAAATGCAATAAATTATCAAAAAATTCGCTATGCCTTTAAAATTGAGAATTTTGTGATCAAATTTAAACTAGCTTCCCGACGATCAAACTACTTAAAAAATGACACTTAGTTTAGGACACGATGCGAAACAACTTGTAGAAAACAAAATTCAGCTAGATGGCGCGATGATCAAAATAACTGAAAACTTCGCAAAAACTGTGAGAATCTTTAAGTCCTCTTGTTGTTAAACAAATACTTACATATGCTATTTTACTATATTATATCTAAAATTAGTTAAGTGTTGAATAACTACAACTTTATAATAACATACATGTGCATTATTTTCAATTACTTACATAGGTCGTAAGCCGTTTCGTAGCTGCCAGCCCATCATACGATCGGTACAACCCGGACAAAGGATTTGTGAACCGCTGTGTAGGCCTAATGAAAAACCGACAATGCACTGCGGCACGTCACGATCTGCGACCCAAATGGAAGTCTGTCCCGGAAACTGCTGTCGTTTCGGTGCGATCTGCCAGTATTCATGAATGTTGGTCAGAAAAACTAATAAAGATCTCGCAGCTCTACAATTGAAATCAAAATATTTGCTTTTTTTCCGAATATTTACCTAGTCAGCACCCAGCAAACCATAAGAGCTGTAAATGAGCGCATATAGGACTCTTTGCTTGGAGCGCTCACATTCATAATGAGCTACAGAAATAATCATAAACAGTCATAAAATGCTCATATTTGAGATCAGACCTGTTAAATAATGATTATTAATCTTAGTCATTAATAATCAAATTAATTTTTTTGTTGTTTTTGTAATAATTGATTAATTATGATTATCGAACATTTTTAGAATAATTAATCGATTAGGATTAAGTTTTGTGTTCGATTAATGAGGATTTATTTCATTTTCACATTTAATCCTAGGATTAATGAAATTAATCAAATCAATTGCGATTAACGAGGATCTGGTGCGTCAGAAACATCACTGATGTACTCGTACGCGTAAAATTGATCGGAAACCACGCTTTCTATATCAATTTGGTCTGTTTCCATATAATTTGTTTCCCTTGCTCTATCGTCATCTAAAAAATTATGTAATTATATATACAAAAAAATATTTCAAAACATGTACTAGATTTTACCATTATCATCAAAATCGAAAAATCTCGAACTGTGTTTCAAATCATTACTTTTCAAATTATTTTGAATAGCGAGATTTAATGATTTCGCAAATCAACATATTTCTTGAATTACCCTTCTGGATACTATTTCCTTGTTTATTCCAGTTATGGATCTTTCCAGAACAGGCAGCCATTTTATTTTAAGTTCTGGAGCCAATACAGCAGCTGTGATTGCAATATTTGCTTCAGGGGATAAACTAAAAAAAAAATTCAAATCGCCTCCACAGGGCCAGATCAATTTTTGCAGCGACTGAGCTTAGATGGAATTCCTTTTTACACAGCTTATACAATTTGTTGCTTAATGTCATGAGTACGGGTAAAAGGACCCCGAATTTCACATTTTGTTCCCCCTGAAGAAAGTCTAACGCCTGTGCAATTGGAGTCATCTGCAACTTGTAATGAAAGAGGTGGCAGGCTTAATTGTTCGCACACAATTTTAAGCCTACTCTTATGATGTATTATTTTTGTAACGGCATCAAACAAAGAGTTCTACCTTGTCACAACGGGCACAACCAAGTTTGATCCTATACAATAACTTCCGATGACTTTGGCCAGTTGCACTTCTTCCAAAGGCTATTACATTTTTCAAAAATCTGAAAAAAATATATTTTTGGTTATTTTGTTTCCAAGTCGTAAACGAATAATTAGCTTTACCATTTTGTGTTTTTCGTAAACAGCCAGATCTGCTTTCAAAATTTTCAAAAAATCGGTCGTGGCAAGCAAATTCAGCGCATGGCTAGAGCATCGATGGTGTTTTGGCAAAAAAATCTCATTTTCGTTGAAAGACAGTTCGTCATCGCTGTCGTCTTCTTCCTGGTGGAAATTGTCAACTCCATGGTCTTTAAAAGCTTTAATAAAATTTGACCCATTGTCGGTAATAGTCATAACAATGTTTTTGTTATCAAGGTCAAAGAAATTGTTAACTTCCGCGATCATCTGCCCAACTTTGTCTGCCGTATGAGCACCCTTGTACCTTCTACAAGCCAATGCCGCTGATTGTCTCTGAAAATCTTTGATCAGCCAATGGCAAGTGTTACCAAAAAAACTACGTTTATTCCCTGACCAAATATCAGCAGTTGTACAAAAATATTCAGCAGAAGAAATTTCATCTTTTATTTTTGCCAACATGCTTTGGTAAGAATCTTCCAACTTTTTTTTCGCGGTTTGCCTGCTCATTATTTTCAGTCACTCACTAAATTTAGTGCACTATGCCCAACCCTGCTTGTCATTCATAAAAGAGCTCTTATCCTCATGCATAAAACAGTCTTTTTTGAATGATTTTTTGAGCTCTTAAACCAGTGCATAAAAGAGTCTTTTTTGCATAATTTTTTTTCTGTTTTCTTTTGCCTTTCTTTTACCTTTGTCTCTACATCTTTATTTTCCAATAGGTTTCACATTCTATTTTTCAAACCCTTAACCGTAACCTTCCTAAATAGATTTAATTAAGGAGATATGCATTATTATCCATACATAAAACAATCATTATTCTGAGAATAAATTTTATTTGGTGTTTTTAGAAAAACCTTTTCAAATAGAAAATATTCTGACATTTAAATCTAAATAATGAAAGTACTTACACACAGAAAAACTCATAAAAAAGTTCATAGTAAGAAATTCTAATTATTCGTAATCATGCATGGAATTTTTGAAAAGAATTTTTCGTTTTGAATTCTTTTCAATGGGAAAAAAAATAAATATATCGCACACCTAGATTTCAATTATTCGTAACCATGAAAATAATTTTTCGTTTAAAATTCTTTTCAAAGTGATTATATCGCACACCTAGAACTGAATAGTGATAAAACTAAAAAAAATCAAGATTTCCAAATAACTCGAAAAACTGGCTGTCTCTCCCATGTTTGGCATAGGTATTTTAAATTTTCAACAGCCCTTTTCTCGGGGAGTAGTGGAGCTATTAGGTTATCGAGTATACAGATCGATGGGTATTGCATCGGAGAGCGTTGTAGTATGCACAGCTCAAAATTGCAGATTTTTGAGTTAGCTCCCTTTAGATCGAAGTGTGTGTTATTTTTTGAAATTTATTCGAAGCCAGTATAAAAATGTAGTATTCGGGTTTATTTAAAACAATTGGATATATCTGTCATATTATTTAGACACCTTTTGCGTTATCTCCAGTACTTTGGAGATGGTAGGGACTAATTTGATATAACCACTCAGTGGTCTAACCTAAATACTTCATTCATATGGGAGGCACCACGCCTCCTTTTTGTTATCCCCAGTGATTTTAGATGTGGTAGAGATCGATCTCATCTAACCCCTCACCAAATTTCAGTGGTTTAACCTAAATATATACAGAGATATGGGCTATGAAATTTATTATTTATTTATCCTCAGTTGGGGGGGGGGGGGGGGGGGGGGGGTTAGGGCTCATCTCATATAATTCAGTGGTCTAACCTAAATTCTTTCGGAGATATGGACTAAGAAGTATTTCATTCGTATCGGAGGTGCCACGTCCCCTTTTCCGTTATTCACAGTTTTTTGGAGGTGGCAGGGATTGATCTTATATAACTCCTCACTAAATTTCAGTTATCTAACCTAAATACTTCCAGAGATATGGGCTATGAAGTATTTCATTCGTATTGGAGGTGCCACTTTCCCATTTTCGTTGTCCCCAGTTTTTCTGGAGGTAATATGGATCGATTTCATATAACCCATAACCAAATTTCGATGGTCTAACCTAAATACTTCCAGAGATATAGTCCATATATTTCATTCATATGGGAGGTACCACACCCCCTTTTCGTTATCTCCAGTTTTTTTTGAAGGTGCTAGGAATTAGTGTCATATAACTCCTCTCCAAATTTCAGTGGTCTAACCTAAATACTTCAAGAGATACAGACCATCAAGAATTCCTGATAACCATGTAAATTATCCTCAATGGCAAACCATAGATAGAAAATCTTAGAATGCATTGGGACATTAAATCTTCGTAGTTGCGCAATAAATTCAATTTAAAATTTCAACAAAACCTCTGGAATTTATAGCATACTGAAACAAAAACGAGCATTATATAAACTTCCGCTAATCAGCCTAGATTTTTTAATATAAAAGACTACCTGTGGTTTGGAAAATTTAGTTACTTACCTAGCACGTTTCAAGTATGAAGGTTTTATGCTGTATCATTTTACTCTGTATCATAGCTACTGTTTTCGGTAAGTTAATAAATAGGTTATAGGTCAGAATTTTTTTGAAAAATGTCTTATTTCGGAATTTAGTTGAAGAGCTGAGGTAGAGCATTTTTTTAATATTTTGAAGTATCGCCATCATTTTTGAGTAGCTTCCTGTTCAGCTAGATACCTAAAACTTGACACCCAGTTAAAATGCAATAAATGATCTAAAAATTCGCTATGCATTTAAAATTGAGAATCTTGTGATCAAATTTAAACTAGCTTCCCGACGATCAAACAACTTAAAAAGTGGCAGATAGTTTAGGACACAATGCGAAACAACTTGTAGAAAACAAAATTCAGCGATGTCGCGATGATCAAAATAACTGAAAACTTCGCAAAAACAGTGAGAATCTTTAAGTCCTCTTGTTGTTATACGCTTACTTACATCGTCGCTCCCAACGAAGACTAATACGGTTCAGTTCTCTGCGTCGAAGACTAACACACTTCGTTCTATGCATCGAAAACTAACACACTTCGTTCTCTGCGTCGAAGACTAACACAGTTCAGTTCTATACGAACTGTGTTAGTCTTCGACGCAGAGAACGAAGGGTGTTAGCCCAACAAACATCGAGCACCAAAAACTCAAACGTGTGAGAAAACATCTATTCTCAACTTTTTCTCAAATATTGTTTATATAACAGGATTATTTGTTGAACTATATTAATTAAAAAAGTATTAAGTAAAACTTAACTGCATAAATGGAAACTCCGCTCAGTTTGAGAAACGTTTGAAAATTCTGCCGTTCTCAATTTGACAAACAGGGAAAATCCCATATTAAAAGTGAGCCTTTTAGGTTGAGAACGCTAGCAATGGTTATTTCGCCTCAAATTGTTGAAAAGGAACGTTTGAGATTTGAGAAGATGAAAACTGAAGTATGTTAGTCTTCGGCGCAGAGAACGAACCGTGTTAGTCTTCCACGCTAACTGAACCGTATTAGTCTTCGTTGGGAGCGAAGACATATGCTATTTTACTATATTAGTGTTGAATAACTACAACTTTATAATAACATACATGTGTTTTCAATTACTTAGGTTATCAACCGTTCCGTAGCTGCCAACCCGTCTTACAATCGGTACAACTCGGACAAACGATTTGTGAACAGCAGTGTAGCACTGAGGGAGCACCGATATCGTTTTGCGCCCCCTCACGTGCTACATCCAAAATTAGTGTCTGTCCACCAAACTGCTGCCGTACCCTTTCGGGATGCCAGTATCCTTTAACGTTCATGTTTCCCAAGTAACGTTTATGTGTAACTTGCTGTGTTTACGAATATGATAAATATAAATGTTGAGCAGGTATATTGGTAATAAAAAATTTAAAACTAACAAGCTATGGATTTTCTTTTAATTACTGCCTGGGCTTTTCTTTCAAATCGTCAGGTATTTGGAATCGGCCTCTTCTTCTTCTTCTTTTTATAAAGTTTATTTTTTTAATATTTCCGAAACTACAGTCATTAAAAAAATAGTTAGCACTTTGGAGGGGATTGCCATATACCGAGGGGCGACACATTTTAGAAAACGTTTGGCATTTTTGATTTAACCGGTCTCGGTGTTCGAACATAAGACCTTCGGTGTGGTAGACCAACAACATTGCCTTCACACTACGGCAGCCAGATGGATAGGAAGTGGTCGCCCTTCAAAAGGAAAGGAAAGGAAAGGAAAAGAAAGGAAAGGAAAGGAAAGGAAAGGAAAGGAAAGGAAAGGAAAGGAAAGGAAAGGAAAGGAAAGGAAAGGAAAGGAAAGGAAAGGAAAGGAAAGGAAAGGAAAGGAAAGGAAAGGAAAGGAAAGGAAAGGAAAGGAAAGGAAAGGAAAGGAAAGGAAAGGAAAGGAAAGGAAAGGAAAGGAAAGGAAAGGAAAGGAAAGGAAAGGAAAGGAAAGGAAAGGAAAGGAAAGGAAATGAAAGAGAGGAAAATGCAGAAAAAGTGTAAGAAGGTGAAGGAACTAAAATAAACAAAAATAAAAATTTACACTGTGTTACTTAATGGTGTAGAGAGTAAAAGGCAGAAAAAATAAGTATGTGAAGAAAGGAAAAATATAGGAAAGAAAAGGAAAAGAACATTGAATAAAAGGAAAGACACTTCAAAAAAAGTAGTAAATTTTAAAAAGGTTTTGAGGTTGAATTTCAACCACTGGGCAAACACTAGTGAAAGTAATTTCGTTTAATAAGTTCTCGTTAATATTAGGCACACTACAGGTGCTTCAAATTGTAATGCAACGAGCTGGAAAATAACTTAAGGAACTTTCAATTTACTAACCCTTTCTCGTTGATGATTTTATTTCTTCAGACAAACATAAAACACGAACTTCCAATACAAAAGATTTCGCGTCAACATACCTTTTGCCATACATACGTATGCATGTAGCCCAACAATATATCAACCAATAGCTGAGCATTTATCAAAGCCAACTAGCCAGCCGCATAGTCAATTGAGTTCATATACAGTAGCTCCCTTCTTACACTTCACACTCCATGACATGCTTTTGATAGTCTCATGACTTTTTCAAGTACTTTACAGGATCTAGTGGCAAAATATTCACACAAAACTATACCGAATTTCATTTAGAAAACGCAATTCAATTTTAAACTAACAACTTAATCCTTTATTCAATTTGAAACCCATTAAAAGGACACTGCTTATCCTTTTAAGTGAATGCAAACAGATTTTAATGTAAATAAGAAAACGAGATCGATTTTGGATTGGAATAAATTCAAAGCGCATAGTTTTTTTTTGTGTCAAACACTCAAGTGTGTTGTTGTCGAAGGGTGAGCCAGGGGGCTTGTAGGTAAGAGGAAAGTATTTTCCCGAAAGAAATGCGAAGAAACTCAAACAACACTCAAGTTCGTATGGTAAGAAGGATTTGTGAATACGTAGACACGTAAGTATATAGCAAAAGGTAAAGGAGCGGGCACATGGTTGCCTACATGGGCGGGATCAACAATTGTTCGTAAGGGATATGGATGTGTAAACAAAGTAAAATAAAAAATGAAAATGAAAAACAAAATAAAAAAGTAAAATTAAAAAATAAAATAAATGAAATTAAATAAAACGAAAAAAAAAAAAATAAAATAAAAAAAATTTTTTAAAATGAAGTAAAATAAAATAAAATAAAATAAAATAAAATAGAATAAAAAAAAATAAAATAAAATAAAAAAAATTAAAAAAAAATAAAAAATTTAATTAAAAAAAGAAAAAAAAAATAAAATAAAATACAAAAAAAAAGCAATAAAAACATAAAATAAAATACAATAAAAATAAAAAAATAATAAAAAAAAAAAAATAAAATAAAATAAAAATAAAATAAAAAAAATAAAATTTAAAAATTTACAAAAAAAAAATAAAAAAAAACAAAAAAAAAAATAAAAATAAAAAGTAAATAAAATAGAAAAAGTACTATAATATTAAAAAAAAAATAAAAAAAAAAAATAAAATAGAAAAAGTATAATATTAAAAAAAAAATTATAAATAAAAAAAACAAAATAAAAAATAAAATTTGGTTTTTTCGTCAGAAGGTTTTGCAGCAAATTTTTTTTTGGACGCTCTCACAAACAAATAAGTATGTAGCATTTCAGCAATACCGAACTTTTGTCAAACCTGCCTTGTGGCGCTCCTTCTACCAAGAGTGAGTTGAGTGTAAGAATATTTGAATTTGTTGCCAATTGACATTTGCAACCGCATTTAAGATGCACACAAATCAAATATCGAATTGCCAAATGCAAACAAAATTTCACACAAACTCACATTGATTTGCATACATTGCCAGATCGAACGCCTAAAAGTATGTTGGTTTAAGTGTGGCTACTTGCATAAATATTTCATTCGTTTTACGCAAATCTATTCAAGTATAAAATTGCTGAGATTTC